>ML797714.1:102309-127359 GCA_009831015.1 Picea engelmannii | reverse complement strand
CCTAATGGCCAGACTAGGGGAATGGGATGGATGAGCGGGGTTTTAAGATGTAAAAATGGTAATATGAGGGGAGCGGACGATGGTTCTGCAAACCCCCTTTGGTGGCTAACCAAAACCCATGAATATCAACTTGCTAAGCTACCTCATCAATTACCCCAACAATGGTCAAGTGGATTAGTGTAAGATCCAAGCAGTTATCTGAAATGAAAGAGATATAATGCATACATAAGAAGGTTATAATGATCAAATATGACACATACCATGATACCTCGGACCAATTACCTCATGGAGCAAGAGCCTTTTCTGATGCAAGCCCAGGCCGGTAGTGATGAAGGTTGGTACTGCTGACAGGACAAGTCTGGCTGAGAAGAAGAAAAGATGGGCCCTCAAGGGCCATGCTCAAGTCAATCTGCTCTCGTACTCCATGTCTGGGATCATGTGGGCCTCGAGACATGATCTCCTAGTTATCCCACGATATCGGGGATAACAATACCAAGATCCCATATCCACCTGTGTGACCTGTAGTAATCTCTCATCAAGACATGGCCCCTCCACGTGCTCACCATACATGATACCCAAATGCTCCTGATGAGTAGAATGATCATTTGCACCAAATCCTCGGTCAACTCCCCAAGTAGCCTCTCTACTCGGATCTCGACGCCATCAAACTCTAGACTACCAAACACGCCAATCCCTGGATCCCATATCAAAATGCGAACTGCAATGCCCTATGAAGTATAGTCTTGTAAGATATCAACACCATGAGTCTCCTGCAAATAACAAACGACCTCCACCCAAAATGAGTTTGGCCTTCAAGACCATACCAAACCCAAGATGGCCTCCACTGATTGAACGTATTGCTGCCATAGTGAGGTACTACAAGGCCTCAACGAATCACTAACAAGTGTCGTGCTCCCCCCAAAACATAAGCTCAATGGAAAATCAAAGTGATTTTCCCCTGCAAAGATCCACTCGCCTCCATCAGTCAATGAAATGCCCAGCGCTGTAATCCCAGAGTCCTATGATAATCTTTGAACGAGACCATCACGTTGACTGTAATGTCCCCACTTTGGGACATCATTGCATTGCAGAAGTTTATGATGACCAGAGTAGCCAGATGGATGTTATAGTGAGTACAGGGATTATTGAGAGGCATTTTGGGGTCCCGCTTGCATCGCTCATCCCATTTCATCATTATGATCCATTCCACACAGGATGGCTTTGGTTTCGTTGCATTCCGACGATTTCCATGATTTTGAGTATTTTGAGCTATAAGTTAATAAAATTCACTGAAGAGGTCATTTTGGGCACATTACTTGAAGGAACCTCTCAGTGTAATAGCTCATTGGAATCAGGAGGAGAAACACTATAGTATGGGATGGTGAGAAGTGACTTTAAGAGGCCAAGGAAGCCACAAGGAGAGATAAGGCGCTTTTCAGAGGTAAAAAGGTTAATTAGTCAATTAAAGTGATTTAATTAATTAATTAAATATTAATAAAATGAAAGTCACTTTGGAGGGACAAGGTGATGAGGAAGTATAAAGGAAAGGAAAGGGCCTCTATTCATTCATTCTTGTATGTCTATCATTTGGATATCTGGCTTCTAGCTAGAGGGCACACCAGTTGTGGGTTTCCAGCAAGAGGGACGCACCATCCATTGAGAGAGGATTCGATCTAGCTGAGGAAAAAAGATTTTGGGAATTCCAGGTATTGGGTTTCCTTTGTAGGTGTCCTAGCACTATTCTTGGTGGAGGATTTATTTGTATTGAGAGTGGGACGAATTCCCAAGAGGAGGGTGCACCATTCTTTGGAGGGTGGCTAGATCCAAGGGTCTAGCAAGTCCTTTGATGATTTGAACAATTGGGTTTTCATTTTCGTGTCCCAATCTATCACTCTAGCAGGTTTGTGGAGCCTTTGGAGGTCTCTAGGAGGGAGGCCGAATTATCTAGGGTTCCAGGCATCCAGAGGGGCGCACCATTCCTTGGAGGAGAGGAAGATCCATGAGTTTGGAGAGGATCTTGAAGATTTGAGCACCTGGGTTGTTCTTGCAGTTACCCAATCTATTGTTTGGCATATTCATTGGAGAAGTTGGACATCTTTGGGCTGAATTGTTGAGGCTATTCGGGGTTCCAACAGGGCGTGGCATCTTCCATCTTGGGGGTTTGGCACTTCTTACAACCCAGATCTACTCTTGCATTGGTCTTCAGTGAGTATTCGGCCTTGGGAGGCTTGTGGCATCTTCTATTGGAGCATTCTGTAGCAGCTCCTATATTCTATTGTCTTTATTGGAGCCAACTGATGTGCATTCCAGATTGGCATCTCATTGTATCGGGTTCTTGCTTATTGTTATGAAATAAATATCAGATCTGTAGTGTTTTGGTTTGTCTATCATCTTGCATATGGTTGAGGTATGTTACATTGCTTATCTTCTTGTTTGTTGCTACAAACACATATATAACACATCAGTAAACCCTAAGCGCAACCTAAATATTCACAGTAAGCAAAGTGTTTGACGAAATGCCACAACCAATAAAAGTTTAAAAAGACACCCAAAACCGTGATGTTCCTTTCATCTTAGCTTGGAAACATTACAGTGGTATCAGAGCTTAAACTCCTGCTAGCCTGAGGGTCTTCCATAAGGAGAGATGGATGTGTGGCATTTTACAAGAAGGATTGTTGATTGTGAGAAGGAATATCAAACCTTCAATGAGAATCTCAGAGGTCTAATAACATTCCATCATTTTGTATCCTATAAAAATCCTAGTTGGAGCAAATATAAGGTTACACATTGGATTGGCATAGTAGAGGAAAAGAGAGCCAACGAAGCTAGAGAAGAAATGGACAAGATATATTGTGAGATACTTTACTGTGAGATAAAATATTTCGGCCTTAACAAGGAAACTAGGGCTCAAATAATTTTCCCACAATATGTAGCCTTAAGAAATCCTAGTTGGAGCAAAGAGGATGTTTTACATGGGATCATCGTAGCAGATAAAAAGAGAGTAGCAACAACTAGATGGATGGAAGAATAGAGTAGCCCCACACCCATTAGGAACACACAACTTTGCTACAGTTGCAAGGTGCATGGGGAACCAGATCATAGGTGCAGGGGTAACGATTAGAAGCACATTATTGAGGCACACTATGACAGTGATGATGAGGTGTGTGAGGATGGAACGATAGATGTTGATTTGGGACAGACTAATGATGATAGTGACTCTTTCACAGAGGCTAGTGATAGTGACTCTTGCACAGAGACTGATGATTCTAGCACGCTTGAGGAGGATGGTGACCCTTGTGTAGTGGATAGACAGTCGGAGGAATGAGATGATAGCACTTATGCTTCAGTAGACATATCACATGGTGTTGATGAACCTACACCTCAATAGAGTGGAGACATTAGTGGGGGTTTGCACATGTTAGCACCTAGATCTGATGAGCTCCCTATGTTGGTCGTGACACATTTGTCATCTTTCCAGACACCCATGATAGCCATGTCACATGAGGATATCAATGGCATTCCAGATATGATGGAGGAGCCTTGTGTGAGGGATGCACACCACAGACATATGGATCCACAGACTCAGGAGGAGAGACATGACTCAGAGGTAGTAGACCTTATACACACATATCAACATGAGGAGATTGAGTCACCTCTTGTGGAGATTCCATTGTTTGAGCAGGTTGTGGAGACTCCAGGACCAAGCTGCAGTGGTGAGGACGTACCCTTAATTGATTAGGATGATGATAGCACGTGTCTGGACACGTCTGTATGGGATCCAGGCATAGTTGATAGTAGCAAGATGAGTGCACAGGAGGACACAACAACTCATATAGGTTACAGGATGAGTCACATACTAGCAGTGAGAGACATGAGGTAGCACCTCAGCATGACTGCGATCAGGAGTCATACTACTTGGTAGAATCACTGATGAGTATGGAAAGTTATGATCTGGAGGCACATGAGCTATCCTCCATGAGGATCTTTGAGATAGTCAGGCACTCACATACACATGGGGACTCCAGAGCCAGGGGAAGTTTTGATGACACTTCCATTTGTGTCCCGAGAGAGATTGACCTTCATGTAGAGGTTGATCTAGTAGTACACCCAGGACCCATGATGTTGCAGGAGTGTACATTAGACTACCTGAGTATGCAGGAGCATACAGTGCTGAGTGATGACTCGCAGAGACATGCAAAGATTTACAATGAGATCCAAAGGGGTGTATTGACTTCCAGGGAGGAGACACACTTCAGGGAGCACGTAGATGCCTCTCCTTTGCAACAACACATAGCTATGAGAGATCACCTTCACAATATCAATAGTTGCATGGGAGATGAGAGATGGAGGTTGGTTGAGCAACAGTTGGAGGAGTTACTTCCGGTTGTACTGGATGGTTGGGATTTGGTGATGACCACAAGAGAGTATTTATCATGGATATTGATGGACGAGCTTCTGGTCGAATCCTTGGGATTGACCAAAGCATGTGACACCTTCCAATCCTACAGTCAACTGAAGATGTTTCTGTTAGCCTGTACTGACATTTTTATCATAGACAACAACATGAGGAGGGATAGGTTGTGTCTGAGGACATGGGGAGTGGCTAGGCCGAGACCACCTGACATGAGTATCTTTACGACATCCAACCAAATAGAGGTGGATTGTCATAGGCAGCTAGTTGAGACTTGGTGTGTGATGGTGAGCATCATAGGCTAGGTGATAGCAGATGAGCACAAAGGACTTTTGACAGTGATCAGTCTCACACAGGGACAACTAGAGGAGATTGGAAGTGATAAACTTACAAGTTTTCCATGGGATATGGGTGTTCATTTGGCCAGCAGGATGTTTTACTACAGGGTGACCCAGGTTGCGCTAGAGAGCCACATATTCCACCATGGGTTGGTTTGGAATGGGCCTGCAGGGATTTGTTCGATGGAGCGAGGAAGCTTTTCACTCTTGATCATCATGATCAGACATGGAGATGGTTGGGCAGGTACTACTTCCACATAGATGTTTTCATACATGTAGTTTCTGGACAACAGGTCCAATGGCCACATGTACTTCGGCTTAAGGATCCAAGAGTGGAGGATCCAGTATATAAACATGGAGCAGTCATGCAGGGTCAGCATAGTGCAGTGCCAACATGGTGATCTTCGACAGAGTCTAGCATGGGACTCAGGGATTGCATGATTGAGAATTTCACTGACGAACAGGGGTGAGTGGACCTTTGCAGGGGAAAGTTGTTCTGACTTTCCATTGAGCTTCAGTGTTGAGGAGATCACATCACTTGATGCTGTCTCGCGGAGGTCTAGCAGTACCTCATTCCGACATCAGCATGGACAGTTGATGGAGACCGTGTTGATCTCGGTAGTATCTTGGAGGATGGATTCAATCAGGGATGAGGCCATGAGTCATGAGCAGGAGTTTCACGGTATTGATACATTTCAGGATTATGATTCACAAGGGCTTGCAGTTTATGTCTTGATATGGAACCCAGGGGGCAGCGGGCGTTATAATTCATATTTGGATGGGGTCTACTGTGTATCCCACAGGTGGACAGTGGATCCTGGTATTATACTTGAGGGGATTTGGTTATTTCTTTAGGACAAGCAATTTTCTAGCGGGGAGGACTGTAATGTCCCCACTTTGGGACATCATTACATTGTAGAGGTTTATGATGACCAGAGTAGCCAGATGGATGTTATAGCGAGTACAGAAATTATTGAGAGGCATTTTGGGGTCTCGCTTTCATCGCTCATCCCATTTCATCATTATGATCCATTCCGCACAGGATGGCTTTGGTTTAGTTGCATTCCAACGATTTCCATGATTTTGAGTATTTTGAGCTATAAGTTAATAAAATTCATTGAAGAGGTCATTTTGGGCACATTACTTGGAGGAACCTCTCACTGTAATAGCTCATTGGAATCGGGAGGAGCAACACTACAGGATGGGATGGTGAGAAGTGACTTTCAGTGGCTAGGGAATCCACAAGGAGAGATAAAGCGCTTTTCAGAGGTAAAAAGGTTAATTAATTAATTAAAGTGATTTAATTAATTAATTAATTATTAATAAAATGAAAGTCACTTTGGAGGGACAAGGTGAGCAGGAAGTATAAAGGAAAAGCAAGGGCCTCTATTCGTTCATTCATGTATGTCTATCATTTGGATATCTGGCTTCTAGCTAGAGGGCCCATCTCTTCGGGGTTTTGAGGGTTTTGACTTAACAAACCCTAGAGGACGATTCTGTGGTGAAAGATTCCTCCTAGCTTGTCCCAAGCTTGGTCTCAGGGATGCAATACTCCCCCACACCATTATAGTCCAGATCTACTCAGTTGCAGGAGGATTCTACATCAGGTACAGGTACAGGTACAGAGAGAGAGAGGGCGCACCAACTGTGGGTTTCCAACAAGAGGGGTGCACCATCCATTGAGGGAGGATTCGATCTAGTTGAGGAGAAGAGATTTTGGGAATTCCAGGTATTGGGTTTCCTTTGCAGGTGTCCTAGCACTATTCTTGGTGGATTCCAGAGGTATTTTGGTGGAGGATTTATTTGTATTGAGAGTGGGACGAATTCCCAAGAGGAGGGCACACTATTCTTTGGAGGGTGGCTAGATCCAAGGGTTTAGCAGGTCCTTTGATGATTTGAGCACTTGGGTTTTCATTGTCGTGTCTCGATCTATCACTCTAAAACGTTTGTGGATCCTTTGGAGGTCTCTAGGAGGGAGGTCGGATTATCTAGGGTTTCAGACATCCAGGGGGGCGCACCATTCCTTGGAGGAGAGGCAGATCCATGAGTTTGGAGAGGATCTTGGAGATTTGAGCACCTAGGTTGTTCTTGCAGTTACTCAATCTATTGTTTGGAATCTTCATTGGAGCAGTTAGACATCTTTGGCAGCAGGGCCGAATTGTTGAGGCTATTCAGGGTTCCAACAAGGCGTGGCATCTTCTAGCTTGGGGGTTTGGCACTTTTTACGACCCAGATCTACTCTTGCATTGGTCTTCAGTGAGTATTCAACCTTGGGAGGCTTGTGGCATATTCTATTGGAGAATTCTGTAGCATCTCCTATCTTCTATTGTCTTTATTGGAGCCATCTGACGTGCATTCCAAATTGGCATCTCATTGTATCAGGTTCTTGCTTATTGTTATGAAATAAAGATCAGATCTGCAATGTTTTGGTTTGTCTATCATCTTGCATATGGTTGAGGTATGTTACATTGCTTATCTTCTTGTCTGTTGCTGCAAAAACATATATAACACATCAGTAAACCCTAAGCGCAACCTAAATATTCACAGTAAGCAAAGTGTTTGACGAAATGCCACAACCAATAAAAGTTTAAAAAGACACCCAAAACCGTGATGTTCCTTGCATCTTGGCTTGGGAACATTACATTGACGCTGCACAACTCGGATCATGATTGTATGTCCAACGTATACATATTGGAACCCCCACTCTCGGATCCTCATGCTAAAATACCAATGATGATTGGGCCTACTATTAAGAATCTAACCATGTAAAGGTATCCTTGTGGAACCATAATCTACCCATCCATCGCCATACTCGATCACGAGCATCAATAGGAAGAATTTGTCTCGCCACATAGAACAAATCCCAACAAGTCCTCTAAAAAAAATCCAAGAGTGAAGAATGTTGTTCGATCGCACAAACCAAACTATCATAAGATGAAGCAAACTACCGACCAAATAGATTCCCGAATCCCATGGAAAATTTGGAATTTCATCACTTTCAATCCCTACTAATTGTTGATGTTCCATACTGATAATTGTCGGAAACCCTCCATCCTCATCCCAATGAGAATCTGAATCTGTATCAACCTCTCAGATATCCTCTGTCCCATGGCCTAAGATACTCTCCATCATGCCCAAGGCTTCAATTGTTTGTCTCTGATGATCCTCCCCTATCCTGTTGTATGTAATAAAGTCACTCTTGTCAGGTGGTCTCTGCCTATCAACTCTCCATGTCCCCTGCCACTGTTTATCTCCCCCTATGTTGATGTCTATGATGAGAGTATTGGGGAAGGCTAACATAACTAACTGCAACTGTATGTCAAATTGGAAAGTATCATAGATTTTGGTCAATCCTAAGGACTTGACCAAAAGCTCATCCACTGGCACCCATGGTGAATAATCGCATGTACTCATCATTAAACTCCAACCATCGGGTACAAGAGTCAGTGACTCTAGAAACCGTTGGTCAATCACTCTCCCTCCATCGTCACTCATATCATTGTTGCTACTGTGAAGGTGATCTCCCAGAACTATGTACTACTGCAAGGGAGGAGTCTCCATGCTCCACTAAGTATGTATCCTCCCTACAATCCAATGCATCCCCCTGAATCCCATTATACACCTCTGCATGCTCCTGTGAACTATCTCTCATCACCACGTGCCCCTGTATAGTCATGCAAGCTCCTATGTACTCCTGCATCATCATGTATCCAAGGTGTATTGTTGGATCAACCTCTACATGGATGCCATCAAATCCTGGAACACAAATGGAAGTGTCCTCATAACTTCCCATGGCTCCAAAATCCCCATGTGTATGTGTGTGCCCAATTGTCTCAAAACCCCTCGTGAAGGGTGGTCCCTGTGACACATGGCCATCCTCCTGCATCTCTGGATCATATCTCTCCATACTCATCAATGATCCTGGTTACTCCTCATGCTCCTCCATCAACTGGTGCTCCTCTACCAAACCACCAACATCCTTTAGCAATGTGGTTGAAGGATATATCTGACTCTCTACCGAGATAGATGTAGTGGATCTCTAACTAGTCTCCCTAGGGATAACTAATACCTTTGAAGAGAGATCTCTCTCAGATCTAAAGTCTACAAACCTCCACAAACTCCTCACTCAAGAAAGTGTGCCCTAGCTATGTAGAAACCCACTAGATATGTGCCATGCTTCCTCAACTACTCCTGTAACTAAATGGTAATTGATGTAGAATGGTGAGGGAGGAATCTTTCACCTTTGTGACCAAGCTTGGACCAGGTTGGGTGGGATCTTTCACCACCGAGATGATCTCTAGGGTTTGTTCAGTCAAAACCCCCAAGTGCATGGACTCTCTAGCAAGAAGCCAAACATCAAAATGATAATCAACATAATGAGAGAATAGAGGCCCCTATCTCTCTTTTATCCCCCCTGCTCACCTTTTTTCTCCAAGTGACTCTTACTTTATTTTTATTATTCTTTAATTAAATCACTTTATTATTCTTTAATTAAGTCACTTCTCATCATCTAATCATGTAGTGCTCTTCTTCCCGATTCTGATGAACTATTACAATAAGAGGTTTCTCCAAGTATTATGCCCAAAATGACCTTTTTAGTGAAATTAATTAAAATATAACCCATAATAACTCAAAATTATGGAAATCGTCGAAATGCAATGGAACCAAAGCCAAGTTGTGCAGAATGGATCTCGATGATGAAATATGATGAACGATGCAAGTCGGGCCCAATAAAACCCCTCAATATCTTCTGAACTCGATGTCACACCCATCTAGCTACTCTGGTAAGCATAACACTTTGTAATATAATAATGTCCCAAAATGGGGACATTACAGTAGAAATCGTCTGATTACCGATCATTAATGTATATCGTTAACAAACACAAGGGAATCCATCGATGATGATGATGGAATCCAAGATACCTAGTACAATCTACAAAGTGTGAATAAAGGAGTTGACGTCGAACATTCATAGATTCATTCGACAGGAGCCAATTATGTAAACCCACTGTCGAAATGTAAGGAGACTTGCCACTGATGTCTACAAGTCTCGGGGTACTAATGGGTTTCTAGATTTCAATCTTGGATGATGAGCTAGAGTCGACAGGGTGAAATCCGTCGAAGGAGGGATTTGATGTATCCCCCATCAATTGACATGAAACATGTAAAGATAGATGGTGTGAAAATCATAATAATGGAGCACAAATGACATAGGGATGGCCGAGATAAACAGGCTGAAAGGAACAACAGGTGGTCGACGTAGGTAAACTTCCCTTGAACAAGTATGCATGACAAATAACTTGAATCGACGACATTAACTCAAATGAATACCATAACATTGGTCATGGACCTATTAGGAGAATGTGAGACGCAATGGAAATGGTGGTTAATGAGAGAGAATGGATGACCCGACTGTTATATATGATGATATAACATGTGCATTGTTCAAGGGCGACTCAAAGTGGTAATTGTTGCCAGATAATAAAGATAACCAGATGAAAAAACCCTCTAAAAATTCCTCACCATCAGCGACGAGTACCTCTTTCTAGTTTTACGAGCTAGAGGAGGATAACAGATGCTATATATAGCTCATCTGGCGATGAGTCCCTCGAAATACTTTTAACAAACCTGAAGAAGGAGGGGTCCGGTCCCATGTGTGGGTCCTTTGATGTAAAGTTTAATGAGTCCAAAGAAGGTAAACTCGATGGTCTTTTCATATTTCACGAGTTTGAAAAGATTCGATAAAGAAGACTCCATAATAGACTTTTTCATAAAGTTAGTCCCCAGGGTCCGAAAAAGTATAAAACGATGCCTAGGAGAACTCTTCTAATCATACTTGACTAGAGTATTTATTTTTCCTAATTAGTCTAATGAGGCCGAAAAATGGGTAAATTATCACTCGAAAGACGTCCTTTCTAACCTTTTAACGAGTGTGAAAGGAAACAAACTCAGTCGACAATCTTTTCATGTTTAGAGAGTTTGAAAAGAGCTTAAAGGAGACTCCAAAGAGTTCATTTTTCATATATCTTTTACAAGTCCGAAAAAGAGATAAAAGTATACTCGATAACCTATTCTCATGTATTAACAAGCACGAGAAAGAACAAAGATTGAGCTCGGTAACTTATTCTCATGTATTTATGAGTACGAGAAAGAACAAAGACTGAGGTCATGATTGGTTTCATTTTTACACAAGCTAGAAAAAAAGTAAAACTATGCTTGGGTAGGTTTCATTTTTTCACAAGCTTGAAACTAGGAAAACTATGCTCAGAACTGGTTTCATTGTTTTAATGAGCTTAAAACCGAAAACTAATTGTGCTCAACACTTCCCAATGTAAAGTCCAAAGGTGGGTAGTACTTTTCCCCCAGTTTGAGAAGTTAGTGGCTTAACTCCAACATGATAACCAAAAGTTGGAGACATGCCCCCCCAAACTTCGTTTCATCCACTGACTCTTCTCCTGGAGACATGCCCCCCCAAGCTTCGTTTCATCCACTGACTCTTCTCCTATCGCCAATTTCTATACCCAATAGACTCCTGGTTATTAATAGGAAAAATGTTCACAAGAGAGGGAGGAAGAAAAATGATCAACTAACTGAGGTGGATGGAACCAAGGTTCAACTACGAGTTGTAATGGAAGATTCGACTCAACAAGAGAGGCGACTATTTCATTTTTTAACGAGCTTGATACATGAAAAGAACTATGCTCATTACTAGTTGTTTCATTTTTTAATGAGCTTGACACAGAAATGGGAACCAAGTTTGTTATTATCATCTTGATAACGAATTCCAAGAGAATAAAACTCTGGAAGGAATACATGTAAAGGGACAAGCCTCAATCATGGCTTCCAAGAGATCTTTGCTAGATGGAAGAACAACACTCTAGAAGGAATACATGTCGAGGGGCGCGATAGGGGTAGGGAGATCATGCTCTAAAATCCCTATCGAAGAGATCACCATAGCGACTACTGGATCTAAGTCAGAAGAAGAGAGAGAGTCTTTCTCATTCAGAGTTGAATGGATGGGACAAGTTGCCACATAATTGACCCGCGAGGAGGTGGATGACGTTGACATATAAGGACCATTCATGGAAGACTAATGGTTGACCATCATATGAGGGTCAATGAATGAAAGTTAGTCTCTGGTCACTATGTTTCCATTATGAGGTAAACACATCACTCGAAAGAGTGTGGACACACAAGCTTTCATGGCGTAAACATGGTCTCGCCCGAGGAGCAAATTAAAGTCCAAGGGGTCGTGCACTACCATCACATCAATGTAGACCATTTTCGCCCCCAAAGTAACAAAAAACTAAGGAAGGATCCCTAAAGGTTGACTAGCCTTTATGTTAAAACTCAATAGATTCTGAGTCATCGACGCAAGCTAAGGTGAACCAAGAGCTTGCCAAGCATTCGAGGATAGGATGCTAACAGAAGATCCTTCGTCTATTATAGTGTTAGGAATATTCCTACCACAAACCTGAACAATGATTTGGAAAGGCGCGTAAGAAAGAAGCCAAGGTTCTGTTAGAGCATTCCAATCAATGGTAATCGCATTCCTTGGGGGTGTCGTTGGAACAGGAGGAATGCTCCCTAGTTTGGACGAATCTATATTAACAAGAAAAACCTGAGCGACATCTTCACTCTTCAAAGGAGGAGTGGGATCGATGGAATGGGGGACCGAATCGACCACTTGGGTGTCACTCTTTGATGGAAGAGTGGGATCGACCGATGATGGGATCAGATCGACCGCTTGGGTTTCACTCTTCTATGGAAGAGTGGGATCGACCGATGATGGGATCAGATCGATCACTTTATCAATTGGATCAACTGAGGATGAAACCAAATTGACCACTTAATCAACCAATGGCGGGTTGGAAGAAATTTTATGATAACTGGGTGGAAGTTGGTGTTGAGAAACAACAAGGGCTTCTAACAATGTCAATGTTTCATCCATGCACGAACAAAGGTAGGTACAATGCATGTCCTTGCATAACCAACAAGGATTCTTGAGTTTACCCTTCTTACTGCCAACCTGATGACTAATCGATGGGTTGTCACCAGCATGACCTGTAGTAGCTGATGATGCAGATTGAGAAGAAACCTAAGACCACACTTCTACGAACTTGGGAATACCAGGGAAATCCTTGAGAAGGTCATCACCCTTGCAAACCTTGCAAGGAAATTTGGGCTTGCGATTTTTCTTGTTAGACTTGACGACACCATCAAGACTCCCAGCATGATGCCCAGAGGTTGGTTGATCGCTTCCAACATGTCCTCCAGTGGTTGGAAGCTTTCCCACTTTCTTATTTTTCTTCTTCTTCTTGTCCACCTGGTTACTAATTGTAGAGATTTCACTAGGCGAAGAGGAAGAACAAGAAGAAGACTCTACGAGCGAAGAAGGTGGAGGGTCGACATGAGGTTGATGATCAGGGGGTGGAATGTTTACATACGAAGCAATAGGAGCATTGACGTTCAATGGAGTGGAAAACAACCAAACCAGTAACCCAATCGTGAGACCAGGAAGAGTCAAAGTTGCAATGTAAGGTGGACCAACATGTCCCGCAGAAGGAGAAACAAACAGTATCCCCGAAAAAGGGATTCCTTCGTTGGTATACCTAGGGACTAACGCCATAGATACAGACTCAGCCCTAAGGTCCACTAAGAAAACAAACAACACGCGCTAGAAAATCTAGGAAGCAAACCAAACAAACCAATAACTTCTCATAATGAACTTACTAGTTTGTGATGAAATCCAACATCACGGGAACACGTGAGAAGGGGCTAGGATGAGCAGGTGGATCAGTTACGTTGGCACATGCTTAATGGACTTACGCCCTGGTGCAAGTCCCCTTACGACGAGAGTTGCGGGTGACCCTCTAAGGAGCCCGAGTGAGTTTGACCAACATCCGACCCAGGTACAATAAAGACTCCCTTTCGTCGTCACCTTGTGTATAGTGTAGGAATTATGAGCAGCAAAGAAACAAATAATAACAAAAAAAAATCATCATAAGAATGCAAATATATACACAAAACTCACATATTCATTAATGTACAAAATAATGATACATCTCTCTTACACAATACATTCGTGAGGCCTCATAATATAGCATTGAGGTTCTCATAACGAGATGTTCAATATAGCATAACAATCTCCACAATATCTCCAAGAATATCTCCATCCCTAACTTCACTCATTGTCCTCATCTTTGATCATATGTAGACTTCTAGAATAAGTCTACTTACATTAATAATAATTTCATCATATAATTCTCACAGGTATGAATTATTCCTTCATACTCCCCCCTTAATGAATACTTGTGATTCAAACCGGATATCTGAGTTGTCTTCATTTGTGTCTTTTGTATTCTGCATCACCTTTAGTCTTATGCATCCTCTCTGCATCATCTTCATTCTTCTTCATCAACATTTGTTTCTTCATTTGACGTTCTCTTCCTGAGCTATATCTGAGTCAATCATCTGAACTGCATCATCTTCATATCAAGGATTTCTAGCTTACCCTTGACCTTCCCATGGGTTTTCTACGACTTACCCTCAACCAATACATCATATCTTGGGTTTTCTCGGCTTACCTGTAACCATTACAAACTCAAATTGGTTTCGCATTGTCACGAACCATTCATTACATCAAGTGGTTTCAGCTGACCACAAACTTACATCTGACATTACAAAGTGGTTTTTGGGTTACCACGAACCAATAAAATGACTCAAATCAATGACTCAATAAACTGACAACTCTTTCTTAAACATGTACAACTGACTTTAATGACAACTAACCTTTGGGGGACCAACTAACTCATGAACTTTATATGGGAGATATTGTCGTACATTTGAACACTTCAACCTGTAAAATCATTTCAACATGAACATAACATTTTTCCATTCAGGGACATCTATCCATCCACATTGTACTTATATATGAGGCTTTGAAATTTCTTTGTTCCAACACTTTTGATGATCATGATTTGATTTTTAAGACCACAAATACTGCATGGATATAAATTCCAACATTTTTCTTTGGCATGTCTTATTCTTCCACACTGACTGCATCATTCTTTCTTTTGTTGCTCATGCTTTTTTACTTGGTTGGATGTTGTGGTTGTTGCACCAGGTTCATTGCTTCTGCTACTACTTGTAGATGATTAATTTGTTGTCGATGATTCTACTTTCACAAATTAGATGTCGTCATTGCTTGTGTTGCCTTCATTTCTTGGTCTTACATATACTTGTATGGGCTTCTGGATACCTTGAGAATTCTTTCCTAAACCTTTACCATCATAACCCATTTTATTCAAAAGTTTTGAACCTATTCCTTTAGTATGTTTTTCAAAGCAACCTATTTCAACATCATCACTATCATCATGATCATCATCATTTGGAACATCATTTGGAGCCTCTGAACAAGAGAGAGATATATGTACATCAACATTATTATCATCAACCAGAAAACAAGAATCACTCGAACTATCAATCTTCTGAATCAAGTCACTAGTATCACACATTTCATCACACTTTACTTTCTTGTTGCAGTTGTTTGACTTCATTTGCAAGTGCTGACAATACATTCTCCTTTGCCAATAGTTCTTGTTGTAGTGATTCTATCAATTTGTCCTTTTGATCTTCAATTTTAAAAATATCATCCATAAATTTATCTGATGATGTCAATTTTTCTTCTAGTGTGTCAATGTGTTTTGTAGTAGAGCAAACAAATTCATGATATAGTTCATTGTCTCGTGTCCTGAATTCTGCAACTTTTTCAATTATTGATTGATTTTGTTTTTGTAATCTATCTATTTCTTGCAAAGCATCTTCAAGGTCTTGTTGTAGTAATTCAATTTCTTGATTAGTTGTTTGAAGTCTTTTTCCTCCTTTGCCCATTATGAATTATGGAATCATGCTCGCTTGTTGAAGAATAAACACAATAATCAGGGTGTCGGGTACAACCGATCATGCACCCTTCTTTCAAACAACAACAATAATATTTGGGTGTCAGGTACCATCGAGCATGCACCCAAAATTAATACTTCAAACGTTGTGACTTGACTCAAACTTCACCTCTTTACATCAATAACTTGACTTCAACAAGATTAACTTTTAACCCACATTTGAACTTGACTTTGACTCAATAAATCACCCTTTCATAACTTTACATTAATCCACTCTCAATAAGACTATACTTTCAACCCTTATAACCTATTTTAAGAAAAATTGAATTAATGTGACTTTGACTTTAAACCACATGCATTGCAGCCTTTAGCTTTGACTATATTCATTACCAAATACAATTCCACTATGTTAACTTAAATCTCCCATCAAAAACCATCACGTTTGCATGGAACATTAAATCTTTAAATGATATGCTTTTCAAACTGAATATAATCCACTTGTGCGACCTCTTCCTTGAAGCTTGTATTTCTATTTATGTTTATATGACATAGCATGTCATCTCCTCCGAATTTAACAACGATCACTCCACTCTCCTTTTGGTGAAAACTCTCAACACCAAAGATTTTCAAACATCAGTCTGCATCATTCAAAATACAAACAAGAGAGACAACAATTTGCTTTATATTCCAAGCGGAGTCTGGATTACAGGAACCTTTAATCTTACCAATCATATAACTCTGTATTTGGATAAAAAAAGTCATATTAAAGGCATCACAGGACACGAATGAATGACTTGTCCATCCCCGAATTCACCTTTTTTAACGTGCATCCCGTCTATTGTAGCAATGTCATGATTCGAGCATTGATGATTGCTTGCAAATCTATTTTGTTTAACCATCAACTTGTCGATTTTCAATGGATACAAATGATGCACATACCTTTGTATGACAATTATTTTTCAATGATTTTGTGAAGCGCTCAGTGTGTAGTGCCTCCAAACAAAGACGTAGTACAAGCACCATCAATAATTTCTTAATGTCACTGTCTCTGGTTCAGTACACGTCCCGGGCAGCAGGCCCCATTCTTATTATCTTAATCTGCAAATTCTTCCTTGAATCTTTCGAAATTTACTCCACGCATCTTCGCTCCTCGGTTTTTTTTATTTGCTGGTTGCACATCTCTCCAAACAACGCAGCTACAATATCAATGTTTTTTTCGTCTTTTCTTTCAGCAACAATTGCAATATGCTACCATCCATTATTTAGAAATATGGCCTTCGATATCAACCTTCTGAAAAGATACCATGGAAAGGAAACATTGTTTTTCACGATCTTCTCAGAACGTCACGTCTGTCCGACTTTCCACCAGATCCTATCACAATGCTCAATTTGTTTCCCGTTCTCTCTGGTCCTCGCAGGTTCTATTCTTCCAAGCGACTAGCACAATCTCTGTTGCATAGAACATAATCATGGATTCTGAAAACATCTCCCCGGACTAGATATGAAGACCATTCTCCGCCAGCTAGCTTGACCCTTCTCCACACAAGCTTCCCCTCCAATCACACGTAGACATTGACCATTGCAGTTCGAGCAACTATCGTGGAGCTTGGCTATTCAACAATACACTCAACAACACAATTGACCTCCCTTAGAAATCAATACAAGTAGATCTAGTTCCCATTGTACCACATATCTCTGAACATCACCTCCTCCTATGTGCGTTGCCTCTTCTATGCAACCCAGTATAGCAGCAAGGCCGAAAGTGGCCCTTCTATGTTGTGATAACTCTCAAACATGCACATTAATAACCATCGATCTACTAATTTGAGAAGATTTTCCACGCTCCACGCTCCAAGGTTGCAACAACTCATGTGGATAACCGTGAACACCAGCGACTAGACGACGAGAGACTTCAAGGAAACAATGTTGTTAAATTTAATAGGCTCCACCCAATGCACAATTGCAAGAGCTTCACATAGCCTGTAGTAGCTCACACGACGCAAAGACAGTCAGTGCAATCAAAGTGAACAAAGAGGTGTGAACAAAAGTGACAGACTGTGGAGGGCACAGAATATGTCGTCGCAACGGCTCTTTGATCACCATGAGATAGTCTCCTCATACCAAAAATCCTTCACACTCAACAATTTAACACATTTCGCTCTGATACCAAACGTAGGAATTATGAGCAGCATAGCAACAAATAATAACACACAGAAATCATCATAAGAGCGCAAATATATACAAAAAACTCACATATTCATTAATGTACAAAATAATGATACATCTCTCTTACACACAATACATTCCTGAGGCCTCATAATATAGCATTGAGGTTCTCATAACAAGATGTCCAATGTAGCATAACAATCTCCACAACTATCTCCACAATATCTCCAAGAATATCTCCATCCCTAACTTCACTCATTGTCCTCATCTTTGATCATACGTAGATTTCTAGAATAAGTCTACTTACATTAATAATAATTTCATCATATAATTATCACAAGTACGAATTATTCCTTCATATAGACCCTAAGGATTATGATCACTAGGGTTACCAACTCGTAGGCAGCCTCCAGGCGGGTACAGTTGACAGTTGGGATCGAAAGTATGGGCAGGATATCAAGTTCGAAATTCTCCAAGAGGATTGAGAACAAGAGGACCAAAAAAAGCTCCAAAGAACCCCGAATGGATTTGGGATTCATGAAGTTCTGAGACCAAATGAAAACAGTTGATTCACAAGAAGAACCCCCAATATACTAACATTCCACTATGTTTGGTTAAGCCTCAGAGGGGTAATCTCAACTGCTTTCTTGCACGTGACCTCATGTTTAGCTCCTATGTGAGAGGGGGGTCCCGACTATGCTTATACGAGAATTGGATTTTCTCTCCCTATCGCAAGATTCTAAGTTGATTTTGGTTGCTTTGGAGAGTTCACCTCACAGCCTATTCCAAAGCTCTATCCTAATCTATTGTTGACGTACAGGCCCTAAAAAGAAAAGTTGCTAGATCGTTTTTATTAAGTGCTTGATTTTATGGTTTTTGGTTTACTCAAGGGTGTGGTAGTGAAATTGATGATGTTTAAAGGACTCGACTCCAAAAATGTGCAGAGAATGATGCAATGAAATAATTCATTTTCAATGAAAGCTAGCTAAAGCAGGGAGGGGTGTTCTTTACTCATTTATAATGACAACTAAGCACTCAACAACATGAGGGGTTTCTAAGGGATAATGACCTAGTGATTAGGTGATATTTAGGTGATAATGACATAATGATTAGGTGGAAAATAACTCTATAACACCTACAACCCAAAACCTACAAAAGTGATGACTTTCTAAGCTAACCTGCAAAAGAAAGCTAATCAAATCTCATAACGATGCAATCTTGTTATCTATGGTTAGTAGATGGTGAACAAACACAAGACTTTTGACATGGATAGTACCAGGGAAGATTGAAATTTGAAAATTCTATGAGGAATTATTTGTATGCAAAGCCTTTTTAATAATGGAGCTCATGTATTTTATATGTTTAGATAAGTTTTTTTTCTTGAAACGTGCTTCTTATATTCAATTAAACATATACTTAAAAGTACAGAGCATATTGAAAAAAAAAAAGTAGCATGTAGGTCACCACCACAAAACCAGAAACATCGATAAATTAAAAAGACCTTGTTATAACTCCTAGATATACTAAAGCAAGCAAAATCAGCCAATGGCCATCAATCCATTACAATCCATATGTAACATAATGTCTGAAAAAATAAAGGCCATGAAGGACGAGCCAAAATTGAACAAAACAATAAAGATTCATAAGTTTTATGTACTAGGCATTGTGGTAGCAGGAGGTAGGTGATGACAATAGAGCTTAATGTGGAATTCTTAAAGAAGACATTTCATATTTTAGCAAGATGTTGGCATAAATATGTACTTAGAAGACATGTATATCCTCACCATTTACACCTAATCAAGAACTGATTACTCATTGCTCCAACATGTCATGGATAGATGAGAGGTTGCATTGAAACTTGTAAGAAAAAGAATCATGTAAATAACATTCTTAGATTGCCATTTCCTTGTGATACAAAATGCTTGAAACTCTAGACATTTGACAGAAATATATAACGAGAAGTAGATAATGCTTCTTATAATTTCATTATTAAATTATCCTGTAAATAACATTCTTAGACTGCCATTCCCTTATAATTCAAAATGCTTGAAACTATGGACATTTGACAGAAATCTATGACAAGTAAGCAATGCTATCTTATAATTTCATTGTTAAATATCATGACCAGAGTGAGTGAGCAAACTGTTGAGATTTGGGTACCTTGGAAAGTGGTCCCCATGTGTTTATGAGTCTCTAAACACAAAGGGGAAGACTATTACCCTTGTACTTTACTTTATGATTCTAATTTCACTTTGACTTAGGAGATTTAAGTAAAAAATGAAATATGTCACTTAAGTCATTAAAGTGACAATTAATTCACAAAGTGGGTGAATTAATAAACATAAAGAAAACTAAGGAAAGTGGGTTTCCTAAGTGAGATTTAGGGATTGAATCTCACCCATTAATTAGACTTGGCTAGATTGGATCTAGGCCATTGATCTTTTAGGGTTTGGCTAAAGGAGGGTATAGTGCATTTATGAGACTTATTCTTCACTTGTAAAAAGAGGAGAAGAGGAGGAGAGCTTGGGTACAGATCTTGAGGAGAGGAGGACGCACATGGTAGAGGGTTTGCCCATTGAGTGAGGGAAGAAGCATTTGCTTGGAAGAGGCACATATATGAGCATAGGCGCATTCCAGTCTTGAGGGCACACTTGGAGGAGGAGAGGCGCACATCCTTGAGGAGGGCGCACTTCATACATGAGAGGAGTTGTGTTGGAGGAGTGGCGCACTTGTTGTGGGGAGAGCCTTAGTGAGGAACTAAGGGCACACTTACTTGGAGAAAGCATCTGCTAGAGGAGGTGCACACCAAAGCTAGGTGCGCACCAAGCCATGGAGGAGGGTGCACTTGTGTAGAGGGCACAAGCTTCAAGGGCGAAGAACAAGGGTTTCTCAAAACTTCAAGTGGGTAAAGGCAAGGTCAAGGCATCTCAAGAGGTATAGGCAAAGGCATCAGGATAAAGACAAAGGCAAGAAAAGGAGGAAAGGCACACCAAGGCAAGGGGCGCCTTACTTCACAAGGCTTGTGGGGAGGTCCTCAAGGAACTCCAAGGCATCCAAGAGTGGTTGCTATTGTACCAGGTTCACTTGTATATGTTTCATGTGTTGTACATTTTGCTTTGAGGCCTTCTATATATATCTGCTCCAAACTGGTTTTCCCCATGGGGGGGTTTTTCCAGGGTCATGTTGACCAAAAACATGTGTCAATTTCATGCATGCTTAGAAGTGTAGATCAGCATTTTAAAGTTAAAAGATCTAGAGGTAGTGTTATTTGTTTTGATGTATATTGCATGTGCTAACATTGAGTAAAGAAAACACTTGCAAGGGCACCTCAAAAGGACGCTTAACCATCAAAATATTGAGCTGAAAGTTAGTGACTGTTTGCTGTCCTAAAACAGCAGCAAGGGACAACCACAGAGTTGAAACTTAGAGTCAAACTAAGGTCAAAGACAGACCTTAGTTGGCAGCCTCATATGACCTCAGAAAATCTACACAAACAAGAAAGTAGCACTCTACATTTTTCTCTTAGGTTTGGACCAGATCATAGCCTCAACTCAAAGCCTTTTCTTTCACTGATGCAATGACATCATCAATAATTTGGACTAGATGCTTCGGATTAGTAACAGTCACCTGACAATCTTTGGTTAAGAAGCCATCAACTAACAAGTTGCTGCAGACTGTCTCTGGTTTTTCATGTTCTGGCATGGCAGATGAGATATTATTGAAGAATCTAATCTGTACCTTGCTAGAATTTTTATCATATATTGACCTCTCTGATCCTTCAAGTACAGAGACAGATGTCTTGATATCTACTTCATCAACAATGTCTACATTGGTGATTTTTAGATTTGTAATCTGTGATACATGACATTTTTTCTCAAGGGCATCATCGAGTTCATGATTATTATTATCCTTTGACATTCCCGTTTCAACAAAGAGCATAGCTACATCTTCTAAATGAAATTTATAATCTTTACTATACCTATCAAAATAATCAATGGATGCCATATTTTGTGCAACATTACCAATGGACACCAAATTAAAGAGAAGCTGTTGAAATTTCTCCATATCTGAAGCTTCCATGAAATTTCTGCTGTATCTTCTTTCCCATGAATGCATGATATCAATGAGCTGGGTAAAATTTGCAAGAGCCATTCGAGTGATAAAGACAAAAAAGTCATCAAAGTTCATCCCTGCAAAACAGTTCAGAATGTTTATTATGTTATACTCTCTTACTGACTTGCATTATGCTCTTTCTAAAATTCACATGATAGAACTCCACTTCCTATATTGTTAACCAACCTTTCAAACATTTCCCCCATATATAAGGGAAATTGGAGGCAATAGGTCAATGAATATAATATTTAAGGCACTCAAAAGCTAAAGACAATATTCAAACTCAGACTATTAGGAGGTCAAAGAAGACTTTTCATATAAAACAAAGCAGACAGCAATCCTCCCTTATCAGGGATCTCTCCCATCAAATTTGTGATTTTGCCTTGTGAATACAAGAATGGCATCTATCTATGTAGTCAGCCACAGATATGATTCAACCTGTATTAGCTGCCAAATTGCGTTGGCAGAGGCTTTCAAAGTCATCGGATATGCTTCTTATGTCTTCAATATATTCTTTTGCTTCATTGTAGTCCTTTATAAGGAGGTTCCACTGCACACAAGGAACTTTATTTTTTTAATGGAAATGAAACTACATGCAAGTTCAAGCTGTTTGTTCACAGCATTATTTCACCAGCTACAAATACTAAATATATATTATGTAGCTATCCTTACCACCCACGAAATATTGCAAGCGTTGAACCAGTTGTGGTTTATTGAAATGGTGTCCTCCTGCAAAAGAATATAATGTATTTCAAAGATAAGCTTTCCCAAGAAAAATCAAGGTTGACATAAGTGGCAGACTCACTTGATTGTAGGAAAGCGTATACAGGATATGATCTATCAAGGGGTCTCTTAAGTTAAAACATCTGTTCACTAAGAATAGAGACCTTGAAATATTTACAAAAAGCATTGAATCATAGACATTCCTTCTCTTGATGCATGTAAATTGTTTAGAAAATATACTTCATTCAAAGCTACTATTTTTTTTATGACAAGAAATAGCATATGCTTTAATTATTGGGAATAAATAAATACTGCAGTTTCTATTCACTGTGTATTAAAAAATGGTTTATGACCTCATCAAAAGAGTGATGGTTCTCTCGGCGACAACTGTTGAAATTTTGAGAAAACTACCTTATAAATTTCAGAAATGCACTGAAATTATATTAACGTTCACAAATGCTAAAATAGGTCAATGGGACTAGCAAGAATACTCTTTGACAACAACAATAAGGAGTGCCTGGAGCTTCTCCTAAGCAGCTTGAAAATCTAAGGTTAAGGAAAGAAGGAAAGAGAAGACAATAAAATAGAAAAGGAAGGGAACCCAAAAGGGTAAACATAGAAAGTGAAATGGATAAATACTCCAAGAGAAGAAAGCCTCCCAGTTACAATGTTGCACCATGACAGGTCCTCCAAGAAGCAGCCAAGACTATGGATACCGATGAAGACCAACATCCTGGCTAGCATCTGAATCAGAAGAGGAGCCATCATCATCCACTGCCACAAATTTGTATTTACAATAGCCTAGCAATGGCCTACCTTTCCATTTTCTGGGTAAATGAATCAACATGCTACTCATCTGAAATGAACATTCTCTTCACCTCCAACATCCAGTGCTGAGAGACTAAAGAGAACTGATGCTGATGGTGAAACATGTAATTGCAGGATGTACCAAGTCCCTATTTCCTTTGAATATTCTCATCAGGGTAAGAACAGATACATGATTATATATAAATTTTGTGATGCTCCCAACTAGTTCAATGATATCCTTGATATAATAAATTTTTCCCATATCCTCTAGAAGCAAATCAATCTAATGGCTGGTGTTGCTGTCCTTATACACACCTCCTAACGTGGAGAAGTCCCCAACCCACTTGGTGTGTCCTTAAAGGCACAAGCCCAAGCCCAGACCCACTGTCACCTCGATCTAGACCTCTTCCGTCTAGGCTTAATCCTAGGGAAGCCAAGGGGGGTAGACCCTACTTTACTAGTTAAGTTTTAATAAAAGATCTAGGAGTTAAATTTGGTTTTTATTAGGGAGACCCAACCCAATGACAAGCAAACAATGCAAATGCAATTCTTTTAATGACAGGCAATCCTTTTCTTTACAATACAATAAAATAGACCAGTGCCTGAAATATACCCAAAGTTTACTTGTTGAGATGAGCAATTAAATAAATATCTACAACATGGAATAATACATGAAATATCTACACAATGAATTAGATAGTGGAATGACTACTAGCTTTAGACAATTATTTCCAAATGAACATAAGAATGCTTACTGTTATCCCTGATATCTAGGGATAACTAGGAGATCATGTCTCGAGGCCCACATGGTCCTAGACATGGAGTACCGAGAGCGAGATTGACTTGAGCATGGCCCTGGAGGGCCCACCTTTCTTTTGCTCAGCCAGACTTGTCCTGTCAGCAGTAGCAGCTTCCATCACTACCGGCCTGGGCTTGCGTCGGAGAGGACTCTTGCTCCATGAGGTAATTGGTCCGAGGTATCATGGTATGTGTCATATTTGATTGTTATAACCTTCTTATGTATGCATTAGGTTCCTTTCATTTCTGATGACTGCTTGGATCTTACACTAATCCACTTGACCACTGTTTGGGTGATTGATGGGGTAACTTAGCAAGCTGGTATTCATGGGTTTTGGTTAGCCACCAAGGGGGGTTTGCAGAGCCATCGTCCGCTCCCACCATCTTATCACTTTTACATCTTAAACCCCGCTCATCCATCCCATTCCCCTAGTTTGGCCATTAGGATGACCTCTCAGGGTACACTTTGTCTTGTGGGAAGAAGGGGCTAAAGGCCCAGGAGGTAAAAGCAGCTGGTAAAAGATAAAAGCCATAGGAAAATAAAACCTAGAGATGCTTCGCCCAGGGGATCCCCGAGAAAGCAATAAAAGGACCTCTCGATAAGAAACTAAGGGACCCTAAGAAAAATGATAAATAAATAAATGCAAGAGCTAACTAAGAGGATGGGAGGTCTCATCACGAGCCGGCCCATTATGTTCATAGGTATTTAGCAGTATGACATTGCCACTATCTGGTCACCAAACCAGGGCAGTGACCTTTGGTTGCATGGCCAAAGGAAAGGGGGTCTCATCAC
>ML797714.1:68564-81615 GCA_009831015.1 Picea engelmannii | reverse complement strand
TTACTGATTTCCCTTGAGTTTTTCCCTCACACTTGCAATAAGTCCTCCAAAGTGGTGAACGACGTTCTAGTGGGCTTATGTTTTGGTAACTATATAGGGAATTCATTGTAAATGACCATGCAAGACATCTTAGAAAGTTTCGCAGAATTCCGTCTAGTCTAGGTTAGTTTTTTTTAATTAATTAATTTTTAATTAAATTTCCCTAAGTTTGGAGGTTTAATTATTTAATTAATTAATTATTTTTGAGCAATAATTGTAAAAACTAGGTCTTGGGGTTTTTGATTGGGGTATTTGTGCTCAAAAGAAATGGAATAGCACCTCCTACACCCATAGACCAAGTTTCAGCTTAGTCGGACAACTTTAGCCATGGGTTAGTCCACCCAGAGTGTCAGACAGTCTAAAACATCGATTTTAATTACTAAAGTCCAAACATGGCAAAGATGTAAAATTGTAATAATGAGTTAGATGATGTGAAATGTTGAAATGATGGTTAGAGAGAGACCCCCTAAGCATAACCTTAGCTTCCCAACCTTTTTCAACCTTTTCTAACCCCTTTTACCACCCCCACACTCAAAAGTTACGCCCCCTAGGGGGATTGACATTTTTCCGTTTTTAATTAAATTATGACTTGAGTGTGGCCCCCTCTCTTGAGTTTTCACTTCATTTAACCTTGTTATCATCCTTAGAGATGATTCCCCTTCCTCCACATCACCCATCTATGCATTTGGGTTGATTTTTGACCTTGAGGAGCGCTCTCCAAAAGAGTTATGCCCTCCTTTTTGTCTCTCCAATAAAAGTTACGTTTTTTATTGAGAGATGACTCTTCACCTCACCATAGCACGGATCCCACACTTCCTACATGCCCTTGGATCTATCTAAGTATTTTTCCTATTTTTCTACACCCTTGATCCATTGTGCAAACCCTAGGAGGTGCGCCCTAGCCTAGAGATCTACTCTATTACTTGGTGGTGGACACTTGGCTTAGATCCAAGAGAGGTAGGTTTGCCTCTCCAAGTATAAATGGATCTCTTTTCTCTCTCCCAACACACCATATCTTGAGCTATTGTTATGCTACTTGATTTTCATCTCTCTCTCTCTTGTCATTTCCATTTCATTGTCATTCTATGCTCTAGGGTTTTGGAGTATTCCTCTCCAAGACCATTTCTTTCGTAATATAATTTTGGAAGCTTTGGAGGACAACAAGAAGGGTAAAGCGTATGCTTATTGTTCTATGCATGGGAGGTAACCTTGTTTAGTATTGTTTCTTATTTCTTGCAACACTAGATCTTAGGTAAATTGTTATCTAAGTAGGCTTGGTAGAGCGTATGCCTATTGGTCTATATATCTTGATGTTTGAGTTAAATAGAAGTGTTGTTTAATTTCATTACATCAACATATTATCTTTTGTATGCTTGTGATTTGAAAGGATATTGCAGGTTCATCTCTAAAGTTTCATTGGGAACTCCTTCAAGAAGGGAAGGGTCACTTGAAGCTTTTTCAAACTCCAACTATCTAGATCTACTACCTTTCTCTTTATATTGCTGTATATTCATGTCATTTTCAGCTAGCATATCATTGTTTAGATAGGTCAAAATCATATAAAATTTATATCTTGTATTGTGGAAAGTTCTTGCCCCAAAAGGGCAAGGGTTTCCTTAACATTGTTTGGTTGTGTGTAGCCATCATTGCAAGCAAAGCTTGCTATTTTTACAGGTATATCAGATCTAGTTGAAGGATCTTGGCTGCCCCAAAAGACACACACAACACTTCAAGACCCCTTGGGGGATTTGGTAGCTATTCTCTAACCCCCTTCTTTCATTTTCTAGCCTAGAAGTGCACTTTTTCTCTTGTTTAGCTTGATTGTTTGATCTCAAAGTGTAAAAGGGGAAGTGGTACGGCCTCCCCTCTTCTTTGAGCTTGTGGGTAGGTAGGACGTAGGCTAGATCTAGCATTTTCTCATTTTTTTTGAGTTTTCTTCTAGCTTGGCCGCAGGGTTTAGAAGGTGTGGGCACCTTCTCAACCTTGATGTGGGGGGTTTGTTTGATTGTTTGTTGAGTAGATAGTAGATTAGTTACTTTTCCTTTTGCTCATCTTTCATTTGCTTACCCTAATAACTAAGATCCAAGAACACTTAACTTAACTAAGCCAAGATAAATGGATAACCTACCTAGTTGGGAGAGGAACACCCCAAAGAGGTAAGGATAAGTGTTAATGCTTTACTTTTGATATGATGTGATGTGATCTAATGGTTCAATATTCTTAATGCTTATGTTCTAGATCTAATCTCATCACCTTAAGCCCATTGGGCAACACAATTAAAATCTCCTATTGGGATCTTGCTTAGTTTTATTTCAAGCTCATAATGTCTCTCTTATGCACATATTTTATCTTAAAGCTTTATACATCTTAAAGTGCTTAACAAGTAAATGCTTCATTGGTTCATTGTTTACATCTATTAGAAGCCACTTATTTGCAGTGTTACCAACATCTCGATAATATCTCGATGTTGGCGATATTATCTTCAAAATCAGGGTCGGCGATATTTTCCGATATTTTCATTCTTACAACATTGCTTTTCATTTTTACGACATTTTTCGATATTTTCTGATATTTTCCCCGATGTTGCCGATATTTTCGTTTTCAGACCCTCAGCGATATTTTGCCGATGCCGATGTTTGCAACACTGCTTATTTGAGCTTGGAATGTGTTGAATGGTTAAGTAGGCAAACACTTAAATCTTCTTCATTCTCTTTAAGGCAAGTTGTTCTTGCCATTAATCTTTTGTTTCATAAGTAAGCTTCTTTTGTGCATGTGATAACATCTTTAATTCTTTCAGCCATCTCTCTTATTTTGTTTTACATGTGTTGACATTACTCATTTTGTTTAAGCTTAAGCAACACGCTCATAAGGCTAATAACAGTTTCGGCCATATCACTAATTTGCACCTAAAAAGTGCCTTAAAACTCTCTAAACACTCTAATAACTACCTAAAAGTCTACCTAACCAACTAATACACTTAATAGACTACTTTAGGGTACCTTAGACCACCATCTCCACTATCTAAAACGGGTTTGAGGAAAACAACGGAAGGTAGTGGCAGGGCACTGTCTCATGGCACACTAGGTGTGTGTCCTCTCCGGGAAGTACTCTTACTGTCAGGGCTGACTGGTTCTGCTAGGGTTGGCCTCGTTGCCATACTATCTTGAGCGTCCAACAGTTATTTCGCAACAGGAGGAGGAGGCTTTGGTGAAAGCTAATAAAACTTATAAATCTTAAGAAAAGCCTAACTATTAAACCCTCGACCAAATTTAATAGAATACTTGGGGGGGTTTAGTAATCAAGAGTGTAGGTTGTCTTCAATATTCTTCATAATAATTGTGTTTGATTCTCTTAAACTTTGGAATTTGTTGATGAAGCAATGTGTTGATGATAATCTTCTATAAATGGTGATGTGATTTGAATGCTATAATCTTTAGATCTTGCACACATAAAGGGAAGCTTGGTCAGTTTGCTTAGTATAATTTGTATCTTAGAATTCTTTCTTGTAAGTAACTGTATATTGGATTATTTTATTCTTTTGTAAATTTGTAAACAATTTGTAACTTTTTGTAAAGAAACACCCTTTAACATAGTTGACCCCTTACCCAATTTCTAGGCACTAGTCTTAGTTGACCTAGGGAAAAGGCTTGCTTCTCATGCTAACCCTTGCATCTTGCATGGTTGCCTTAGCATCTTAGGAGTAGAATCCCCTCAAACCTTAACGAATTAAAATTAACTCCTAGAACATAACTCTAACACATTTAGTAACTAAGGTCTACCCCCTTTGGCTTCCCTAGGAGTAAGCCTAGACGGAAGAGGTTCCGGTCAAAGTGACGACGTCGGCTGTGAACCTAGGCATTGTGCCTCCAAGGACACACTAAGTAAGCCGAACTCAAGCTCATGTTTGCAAGTGTGTATAAGGACAGCAATAGGGCCCACACACATCCGTGTGTACTAAATCCAGTATCCCAGCTGACCTGCTGTCACTGTTGGGGAACGATGCCTTGGCAAACTTGCCAAGCGCACACCCTCTGCAAACATCCTGATGCTCTATGTTGATCTGTGGCACTCCGATCACAACCCCTCTCGGCCCTCCAAGAGCCCCATGATGTAGGTGGGCCATCCTACGATGCCATAACTCACACAATTGTCTGTTGCTGTCGCTACTAGCCCCCAATGCAAGAAGTGGCTGAAAAAGTAATCTGTACAGATCCCCATCTCTCACTCCAATCACCTGTCCTGAGTCTAGTGAAGACCCCCGAGGATGAATCAGTACCTTAATCTCTTTGAATGTCACCTCAAGACCTCTATCCTGGAGGGTGGAAACTGAAATCAAATTCTTCTTCATCCCAGGGACGAAAAGAACATCAGTAAACGATATAAGTGGCAACCTCTCTCTCCTAAAAGCAATTGTGCCAATCCCAGCAACTGTGACTACTCTATCATCTCCAAGAGAAATGTCTATCCTGACCTCAGGGTCTCTGAGATTAGAAAAATGCTCTCGAACTCCAGTCATATGGCTCGATGCCCCGCTATCAATATACCAGATACATGGTGATGACTCAACTGAACTACAACATATGTGAAAAGCACACTCTCTCTGAAACTGTGTCTGAAATTCTGCCTCCTCTGTTGTAGTTGTTGTGCCACCCTTCTTCTTCTTCCTGTTCGGACACTGTCCAGCATAGTGCCCGAACTTCTTACAAACAAAGCACTTCACTTTGCTCATATCTCTACCCTGACCACTGCTGCTCTCTGCTCCTCCACTCCTCTGTGGCTGGCCCCCAAACTTGGGACCTTGTCGACCACCTCGGTCGGCCTTCTTCTTGCCCTTTGACCAAAGAGCAAGATCCTCCTCACCCTGACCACTCTGTTGCTGCTGCTGTTGCCTCTGTCCAGACGCCTCTGATGCTAATCTGATCTCCTCTTGGACGAAGTCATACCACATCCTCTCCCATGTAGGCATGACCTCTCTGGCAACTATGCCACGTACAAATGGACCCCACGGTTTGGTGAAGCTATTCAAAGCTTGCCTCACCAAAGAGCTAGGGTCAACAACCTCGCCGACGGCTCCAAGCTCGTCTCTAATCTGAGTGTATCTACCAAGGAATGAAGTTATCGACTCATCCTTGAGCATGCGAATGCCCCTGAGTCGGTCATGAAGAACCATCTTCCGGTTCTCATTAGAGCTCTCATATAGCTTGCATAAAGATGACCACATCTCGTATGCATGAGACTTCCCCGTCAAATGGGGTATAATGTGATCCCGGACTGCGTCACAAATAGTCCTCTTCACCTTGTTGTTCATTTTCCTTAACTCTGCCACCAAGATGGGAGCAGTGACAGGAATGGGGGGAACAGCTACCTCGACTATATCCCATAGCTCAAGGTCCTCCAAGACGAAGATCATCCTCGCCTTCCAAGGCGACCAATTGCTAGCCCCCGCTAGCCTGTCCTCAACTCGCATCTGAGATGCTGACATCTCTGCCAATCTGCAATCCCCAACTGATGCTCACTCTGCCAAGGAAAACACTGTCTCACTCCTGTCAACACAAGTGTGAAAAGAGACAATGTAATTTGACCTCACTCCCAACAAAATGGGTGTAAAAAGAGGTCACAAAAAATCAGCCTCACTCCTACTCCGTAGGTGTGAAAAAAGACTAATCTCCAAGTGTCCAAACTGCCCAACAACCCTCTGAAAAATTCTGCCCTCTAACAACCACTAAATGAGTCAATGGTTGTCCTCAAAATCTGCCAGAAAGAAGTATTTAACAGCCACTCAAAATGCTGTCCCAACTGTCCAAAAAATCAGCCACTGAAGCTCTGATACCATGTGAAAATTCCAGGTCCTATCAACTTGCCTTCTGGGTCTGTCTTTGACCACAGAGAGGCTCTAAGTTTCACTGTCTTCTGAAGTATAGGTTGTTGTTTTATAACAGCCAACAGTCCAAAACTTTCAAGCTGATTTGTTATGGTTATGTTCTCAATTTGGGTGCTCTAGCATGTTGTTTTTGTCACAGAAAACTAGTACATGCAACTCAAATAATCATAACACACCTAATACATCGTTTACTGCTGAATATGAACAGATCTAAGAACTAATATCATGCATTTGTAGACACAGGTATTTTTGGTCAACATGACCCTGGACAAAACCCCCCTGGGGAAAACTAGTTTAGAATCTAAATGTATATATGAGGAAAGTAGATGAAGGGTTACAGTAAACACAATACAAGATAGAACCTGATACAATAGCAACTCCAACTGAGCTGATATACAAGCTCAAATCCAACAAATGCGCCCCAAAATGGTGCGCCCCTCATGCAAACTGCCAGAACCACTGAATCTGCTCCAACTGCCAACTGTGAGCTCAGATCTGGAAACCCCTCCACAACAATGAAGCTATGTTGAATGGCAACCCTCTGCAACTGATCTCACTGCAATCTGATGGCTAGATATCCTACCAGGCACGAATCAAGCTCCTCAGCTAATGCACCCCTCTCAGAAGTAGAATAGCTCCAGAAAATAATCAAGGCAAGAAGCTCCAAGCCTCCATGATTGAAAGCAAGCGACCTCCCTCAAGCATCCTCACAAAACTAACCTCATATCCATAGCTCAAGTGCTCCTCTCTCAACAAGCAAAACACCAAGTGAAGAATGTGCCCTCCTTCACCCTTTGCGCCCCTCTTTGACATGCATTAGGAAACCTAGGAAATGAATGGTGGAGATCATCTCATCTCCCATCTAATCAATGGTTGAGATCTCCTCATTCATCCCTAAATCATAAACCCACTTTGGGTTAAGTTTCCTAAGTCAACTTATGTCTTTAATTCACCCCTTTGTGAATTAATAGTCATTTAGGCCAAAAATGACTAAATTTCACTTATCCAAAGTCAAAGTGAAATTAGACAAAAGTACAAGGTACGAAGTGTCATGTCCTTTCCTTATGTGCTAAGGAGGTCAAAAGCACATGGGGAACACCTCCCAAGGTACAAATCTCAACACTCTCTTGGGTTGTTTACAATGCTTTAGAAGAAGAAGATGAAAGGGGATTTGATATCCCAACTTTAGAGTGCCTTTTGAGTGCCTTGGGGGCTGAAAACAAGTAATACCTCCTCCTTATTGTTGAAAATCTGCATAAAAATCAGCAAACCATATTTGCTAGAAAATGCTACAAAAACCAAGAATCTTGTTGACTTCTTTTATCCCAATGAAACATAAATTTAAATAGAGAAATCTGAATATAAAAGGGAGTTTTTAATGACCATTCTAGAGCAAATAAGTGCTTATGAATGAGAAGAAAATGGTGGATACAAGAAGAGGCAAATATTGGAAACTTTGGTTGATTGAATGAGTGACTTTCCCACTCTGAAAATCACTCGTCCAATCCTCTAATGACCTACAAATAAATATATTTCTTGCTACACAAGACACAAGGAGGTGAGAGCATCTAAAAGGCATGCAAAATACTTTGCTTGACTTGAAAGAAACTAGCACAAAACTAATAGTAATACTACTAATTATTCTCAAGCAAAATACTTTGCTTGGGTCTCCAAGTTAAACTAGTGAGAGCAAAAAAAATACAAGAAGTAAAATGCACAATATCACCTCACAGGAATACCATGAAGAGCATCAAGAAGACTCCCAATGCACACAATAGATCCTCCAAAACTTCCTGTATTATCCACAAAATGTTGCTACAAATACTTGTAGCAAGATTTGCAATGAGAAAATGAGAGAGAGAGGGAAAAGAATGGGAGAAATTTTGGCATAATAGACTTGCTCTAAGAATTGATGAAGAAAAGAGGAGAGGCTTTCTTTTATAGATGAGGAAGTGGAGAAACCCCACTTGGATGAGCTCCAAGTGTCATACATCCAAGGGGGGAGTGTCTCTTCAAGGGGGGTGCACCTTTAGGGTTAGTGAGGTGGGTGAGGCTTGAGGGTTGAGTGGGAAGGGGGAAAACACCTTTCCCACTCATCTAAAAGGTAGTTAGGGTCAAAGAGGGGTAAACCCAAATTTTTTGGGGCCCTCTTGCATTATTTTTAATTTCCCATGCTTTCATGAGTAAGGGGGGCACCCCTCTTCTTAGGAAATGACAACTTGAGGTTGTTGTCTTAGTAAGGGGGGTTCTTCTAAGTGGAAAATCATTTCCCCAACTTAGGAAATACATTAGGAATCATTTTCCCACTCTCTCCCATGACTTTAGTCACTTTTACAAAATTTGGCTATTTTAATTTAGTCAATTACATGCTGATTTTTTATTGACTTTGACTCCTCATGGACAATGACTTAACAAAACTTGTCCAAATGAGTTGAAACTTGGTCCACAGGTATAGAGGGTCACTTGTCGTTTGATTTGAGTACTCATACCCCTACACAAAATCCCCAAGGACCACTTTTTTACATTTTACATCAAAAATAATTAAAAATCTTTATTTTGCGGGAATTTTAATTGATTAAAAAATCCTATCAAAACTTAACGGAATTCTACAAGACTCTAAGAGATGTCTAGCATGGTCATTTACAACACTTCTTAACCTTAGTCATCCATAGGGCTCGATCATTAAAACACCTTTCACCACTTTGGAGAATTTATGTGAGTGAAAAACTCAAGGATAATTAAAATTGCAGTTAAACAAGGTTAATTACCCGAGGAAAAAAAACACTCGATGAAAGGACTTCCCTAACGATAAAGTCCTAGGTAAATAGACAAAAATTGACTCATGCTAGCCATTTACAATATTATCCCACGCAGGGGAGCAGACATTCCGATTACATAGAAAGACGTGTCGGGAGCAAAAATTGCCCTATTGAACCTGTTATCCCCTAGCCTAGGGACAACTAAAGAGATTATGTCTTGAGGCCCACAGGTCCTAAACATGGAGTACTGAGAGCCATATTGACTTGAGCCTGGCCCTAGAGGGTCCATATTTCATCTTCAGCGCCACCACCTTGTCAACAACAGTAGCATCCATCCCATCGACTTGGTCCTTCAGCAGCAGTGGGTCTTGCTCCATGAGGTAATGAGTCCGAGTATCATGGTATGTGTCACTCTGATTCTCAAAACATTTGAATATGTGCATTTAATTATTTTTACTTTTGACGTGTGCTTGGACCTTATGCCTTTCCACTTGTCCACACCTGGGGGGAATGACAGGATGCCCTAGCAAGTTGGTTCCCATAGGGTTTAAGCTCCCACTGGGTGGGTTCATGAAAGGTCATTGTCCATTCCCACCATACTTATCACTTTTCATCTTTTTCCCTCTCATCAATCCCCTACATTGGTTCGAGCATTGGGTTTGCCAAGCTAGCAAAGGGTTGTACCTTACCTTGTGGGAAGAAGGGGCTAAAGGCCCAAAGGGTAAAAGTATCTGGCAAAAGATAAAATCCAAAAGAACTAAACCTTCAGATGCTTCGCCCAGGGATCCCCAAGAAAGCAATAAAAGGTTTCTCAGCAAGAAACGGAGGGACCCATAAAATAATAAAATCAAGACCTAGTTAGAGGATAGGGGGCATGTAGCGGTATGACACTACCATTCAACTGGTCACCTAGTTAGGTCCATTGGCATGTAGCGGTATGACACTACCATTCAGGTGGTCACCACGCCAGGGTAGTGGCTCTTGGTGGCATAGCCAAGAGAAAGGAGGTCTCATCACGAGCCAACCTTCTCATCTCTGTGAAATGCTTGTGGGTAACATTGTAACCACTGGTCACCACACCAGGGCAGTGTCCCCTGACTAGTCTCTTGAAAGAAAAAGAAATAAGATAAAAGGTAAAAGGCATTGAATGGGCTTGGAAACATTTTCATCCATGACAAGGTGCAGCTCACCCTCTTCAGAGGCACCCACAGGTAAGCCATACATTCCCCTGTCATCACTACACCTATTGCTCAAACATCCCTACACCACCTCATCCACTTACATGGCCTGGATTTGTCTTCACCTGGAAACATCCCACGTCCAATGAGAATTAGCCTAGTAGGACCTCCTGACACCCTCTCCAAACCTGGCTTATAGAATAGCATGTCTTTGAGAACTTGTTTGGGAAAGGGGGGTTTTATGCACACGTTTAGATAACTTGATTATTAGACGTGATTGACATTGCTATGATCCCTCTGACTGATGAGCCCATGGAGGGCGTACTTGTTGTTATTGCAGGGCCACCTTGATAGACAGGTACACATGGGGAGATGATTAGTTTGGACATCCATAGGGATAAAATCCCACCAGATGTATGTTGGGACCCCAGCCAGGGGTAGACACATGTCTGAGGCTTCCACTGGAGAGAGAGGAGAATGTTCCACCAGAGACAGCCTGGCAGGCCTGGACCCAGGGGGGTCTTGCCCTCCCACTATGATGTTGGCCTTGGAAGGCCCATGATGTCACCTTTGTAACCTTTGATGTCACCCAGCATTTGATGGACACTTTGGAGGCAGTTGTGTGCCAAGTGGCATGTGTGGCTTGATCTAGAGGCCTTGGGAGCCCTAACGTTTTGCTCCTAGAGGCCAACGTTTCACCAGAGAGGCCTATCGTCACCCTAAAAGGGCATGACGTCACCTTTTCTGCTTAATGTTGTAGATGATTACAGCTGTGTGAGAAATCCTCCAGGACACAGACTGATTGAGTCAACCTGAGAGAGAGCCCATGAGTTGGGTGTGTGGTTCCATACCTAAGACAGAACTGGAACGTTGTGTTGGCCTCCTCCTTATAGAGAGTTGAGAAGAGCTCCAGATGATTCTCTTGTGTAACGCAGTGAGAAAGAAGATCTGTTGAGTCAGACGTGTTTGTGGCTGAGCACAGGTTAACGTGTGAATTCCCATGAGTTGGGTGCAACGTTATGAGACAGAAATGAAAACGATGTATTATCCTCCTCTAAGAAAAGAGTTGAGATGATGAACTCCAGATGTCTCTACTGTGTAATGCAGTGGGAAAGAAGATATGCTGAGTTGGGCGTGCCTGTGGATGAGCACAGGTGAACTGTTGATATTATGGTAGCTACGGGAGGTATTTACCTCCATGTGTAAACCAGACGAGAATAGAATATTCTGGGAAGCAAGAAGAAACCCTAATTAGTTGGCTAATAACCCTAGAAGACAAGTCGGCTCAAGAAGATAATTTGTATTAGGTTATTAGCCTCCAAGAGAAGAAGTCGGCTAAAGGAAATATTATTTACTAAATAAATAGGCACCCAGAATGAAAACTCGGCCCAGGCAGTTTGCCAGTTTTAGTATAAATAAAGGAGGCCAATCTTCATTTTGGCAGGCATTCTGAAAACTGCAAAAGCAACACTTGTGCGCACTGCAATTGGCCAGTTTGTGCGCAAGTTTGGAGGAGAGTTGTTGTTGCAGCTGCTGCAGCTAGCAGATTTCGGTTTTGGCTTGAACTATCTCTTGGTTATGGTTTGGACTCTCTGATCAGCGCTTGCTTGGTGCGCTATCCTTGGAGAAAGGTGTGCCACCCTTTGTTTGGCTATCTATCCTAGGGTTTGCTTCTGGAATGATTCTCTGTCAAGGTTGAGGTGCTCGAGGGTGGCTTCGGCCTATGGTTGGGTGACAATAGTGATATTATCTATGGTTAAACAAGCGCATCCATTATATTCTAACAGGTTATGGGCCCACACCTCCTTCATTCACCACTGGAAGGGAGCATAGCCATAAGGATACTAAGCTCGTTGAAGAACTGCCGCTAGGGTTTCTAGCAGGAGCAGTTACCAAAGCACTGCCGCTAGGGTTTCTAGCAGGAGCAGTTACCAAAGCACTGTCGCTAGGGATTGACCCTAACCCTCTCGTTGAGGCACCTTAAGTGAAGGGATTGACCTAATTTCTAGATAGACTAGTGTGCCCTAGCCTAGCACATCTCCTGGTACTCTCAGCAAGCAAAAACGTCAAGTTTGAGTTTTTGGTCAAATCTAGGGTTAACCCAGTCAAGGCAACCATGACTTACTCTATGAAGTAAGAAAACAAGTTAGATGGGGCTTCTAACTTCAGAGCGTGGAAGACAAGGATTGACCTCATCCTTGCCAAGAATAAAGTGTTGGATATCGTGAAAGGAAAGATTGTGGAACCATAGTTTGAAGAAGGAAAAGAGGAGCAACAGAACGTTGCAGTTATGGAGAAGTTCAAAGACAGTGACATTAATTCCATGAGTATCATAGTGGACTCTATAAAAGACCACTTGATACCCTACATCTCCCATCTTGACTCATCTAAGAAGATGTTTGATGCCCTAACAAACCTCTTCTTAGTCAGAAACATTGGACAAGTAATGAGTCTGAAGAATGAGCTCTGTGACATGAAGATGAATAATGATGACAACATAACATCATACTTTGTGAGGATCTCTCAGTTAAGAGATCAACTACAAGCTATTGAAGAGATCATCTCAGAGAAGAAACTAGTAAATATAGTACTCAATGGTCTTCCCAAGACATGGGATGTGTTGTCGCCCTAATGCACACTTGCAAACGTGAGCTAAGTCCGGCTCACTTAGTGTGCCCTCGGAGACACAATGTCTAAGTCCCTGCCCACACTGTCACCTTGACAGGAACTTCTTCCGTCTAGGCTTACCCCTAGGGAAGCCAAGGGGGGTTGTCCCTAAGTTACTAAGTTAATTTTATTTACACTGTTCTAGGAGTTAATTTTAATTGATTGTAGGCCAAGGGAGAAAACTAGCCTATATGACAAGCAACAATGCAAGTGCAAGTCTAAGTCTAAGTGTTAGGCAACCCTTTCCCTAAGTCAACTAAGGACTAGTGCCTAAGGTTGGGCTATGGGGTCAACTATGTTCAAGGGTTGTTCGTTACAACAAGTTTACAATTAAATCAAATCAAATTACCCAAACCCCACAATATTAGAACCACTTACAAGATTATACAATGTTACAACAAAATGAGATATACAAGATATAAACAAATCAATTACAAGATATACAAGAAAGAGATAAATTACACCCTAGGGCCAAGCATGCCCCAAGTAGCACTTACCCTACTTGGACCGCCTTCACTGGCTACTAA
>ML797714.1:5006-22291 GCA_009831015.1 Picea engelmannii | reverse complement strand
TGTAGAAGGTGGGAAAGGGGTTAGAATAGGTTGGAAAAGGTTGGGAGGGTTATGTTATGCTTAGGGAGGCTCACTCTAACCATCATTTCAACATTTCACATCATCTAACTCATTATTACAAAATTTTGACATTTCGGCAATGTAATACTTAGCAATTAAAATTGTTGTTTTAACTGACTGACACTCCGGGTGGACAAATGCCTAGCAAAACTTGTCCGACTGAGCTGAAACTTGGTCCATGGGTGTAGGGGGTGCCTTTCCATTTTTTTGGAGCACAAATAACCCTATCAAAAATCCAAGAACCTAGTTTTTACAATAATTGCTCAAAAACATTTAATTAATTAAATAATTAAAATCCCAACTTTAAGAAAATTAATTAAATTTAATTAATTAAAAAAAAACTATCTAGACACGACGAAATTCCGCGAAACTTTCTACAATGTCTAACATGGTCATTTACATCATTCCTAAACAATAGCTACCAGAGGATGAGACCATTAGAATGTCGTTCACCACTTTGGAGGAATTATTGCAAGTGTGAGGGAAAAACTCATGGGAAATCAACCAAGCTAAAAAGCCCAATTGACAACCTGAGGATAAAAAACCCTCGGTGAAAAGAACTCTCCCAATGAAAACATCCCAAGGTACCTGACCTAACTATGATCCATGCAGACCTATTACATTATTAACCCACGCAGGGGTGCGGAAATTTCGTTTACAAAATTTTGTGTTGGAGGCATAAGATGCCCAATAGAACCAAACTGTCTTCAACATACTTGCATTTGATGATGCATATCTTCAGGGCACATGGAGTTGACCCCCTAGTTGAATAGGCGGTCAACAGAAGGCTCATAGAGTTTGAGATTCTTCACATTCACTATGGAGTAAATGCACATGTATGGGGATAGACTAAGTATGTAGGCATTATCTCCCACATTTTCCAACACCTCAAAAGGACCATATTGTAGAGCCCTGATTTTCTTTCCAGGTCCCTATAGTCTTTCCTTATTCAACTGTAACCATACTCTATCTCCCACTCTAAATGTTCTCTCTATTTTGTGCTAGTAATGTCTAGCCTTGTACTTTTCCCGTGACTTCTTCAGCGTCTCCTGTACTTGGAAATGGATCTGCTTGATCTTTTCAACAATTTTTTTTGCTTTTAATGCATGTCCTGTGAGGTCCTCCCTCACTCCTTGTTGTCCATATACAACATCTAAGGGTGGAGGTGGCAAATATCCAAAGCAAGTTTTAAAAGATGACTTACCAGTAGAAGTGTGGATTGCTCTGTTATAAGAGTGTTGTATATAGATCAAATTTCATCCCAAGTCTTTGGATGCTTCTAATTGTAACCCTTCAAAAGTTGCACCAAAGTCCCGTTGACTACTTCTGTCTACCCATCTGTCTATGGATGGAATGTTGTATACCTCTTGAGCTTAGTGTCCATCTTCTCCTACAATGTAGTCCAAACGGCATTTTGAAATGTGGTGTCCCTGTCTGAGATGATGCTCCTTGGTATCCCAAAGTGCACCCAGACCTGTTCAAAGAACAAATTTGTTGCTTCCTATCCCTTGATGGTATTTTTACAAGGCATGAGAATGCACATTTTGCTGAACTTGTCAACTACAACAAATAGATAGTCATGTCCCTTCCTGGTTGCTAGTAAACCTCCCACAAAATCCATGGAAATACTTTCCCAAGGTCGAGTGGGTATAGGTAAGGGATGGTATATACCTTGATTCTTGTTATTAGGCTTGCCAGTACAACAAAATATACATCCTTTAATATATCATGCTACATCTTCTTGCATTCTGGGCCAGTACACATACCTCTGTAAGTTGACAATTGTCTTCCCAACACCAAAATGTCCTGCAACCTTGGAGGTGTGAACCTCTTTGATAAGTTGCAATCATTCACCTTTAGGGACACAGAGCTTGTCGAGCTTGTAGAGTCAACCATTATGGAAATGATAGTCAGCTTTGTTGACACCTTCTTCTATATGAATTTGGCCCTGTAGTTGTTGAAACGCCTCCTTGAAGTCCTCATCTTCTGTGTATGTCTCTTTGTATGCATCATGAGTAAAAGGATCTGTGTGCATCAAAGTTCCCAAAGCTGTAATATTGGATGTGGGTGGTCGTGAAAGAATGTCTACCAACTTGTTGGTGGTACCCTTCTTATACTTTATGACCAAATGAAAATGTTGTAAGAACCCCATACATTTGTAGTGTTCGGTTTGTTGTAACTTACTCTAGACCTACAAATACTAGAGCGGTTGGTGATCTATGTGGATGACGGTCTCCTTGCCCATAAGATAATGCTTCCACTTTTTGACAGCTTGTACCAAGACACAGAGCTCCTTGTCGTAGGTAGGGTAGTTGAGGACTCCCCCATGAAATACTTCAGAATGATAGCAAACAAGCCTTCCTCCTTGCATCAAGACTGCTCCTATGGCATACCCATTTGCATCTATCTCCACTTCGAAGGGCTTCTGCAAGTTTGGTAGTGTGAGCACGGGTGCTTGACTGATCTTTCTTTTCAGCTCATGAAAGGCCTTTTGTTGATTCTTCCCCCACTGGAAACTCTTATTACCCGTTTTTATTGAGTGGAGTAGTGCAACTACTGCTAAAAACGAAGCTATGAACTTCCACAAGTACCGTGTTGCCCCAACAAAACTCCTAACTTCTGTGCAATTTGTAGGAATTGGCCATTTCATGATAGCCTCCAAATTGGAAAGATCTATCTTGAGCTTGCCTCCACCGATCACATACCCCAAATACACCAAACCTTAATAAGAAAACTCACATTTCTTGAGATTGGCCAACAACCGGTGCTTCTTCAGGGTCTCTAACACTTGCATAAGAAGTGAGATGTGTTCCTCCCAAGTAGCATTATAAACCAGTAAATCATCCAAATAAACAATAACAAATGAATCTAGGTAAGGGCGTTGTTACCCACCAAATTCACTAGGATGGAATTGTAGTTGAGCCGCCCAAGATTGAACAAAGACTTGTTCAAAATCAAAGTTTAGAAGTCCACCTAGCCATTATGGCGACTTTTATTCTTCTTCCTATCACATTTCCATAGCCCCATGGGGGAATTGTAATAAGATGAGCTAGCATGATGAGCTTTGTAAAAGGCTTGACCCTCTGAGACTTGGTCACTAGTACATTATGTTGTCGCCTTTATACACACTTGGGTAACGTGGAAGAAATCTTCAATCCACTTAATGTGTCCTTGGGAGCAAGTCTCGAATCAAGGTGTTGTCAACTGATCCTCGACTCCTCCGTCTAGGCCAACTCCTAGCGAAGCCAAGGGGGGTGGTCCTTAACAAAATACTATGGCTTAAGCCAATCTAAGCAAAAGAATAATTCTAGGAGTTTATTGCAAATGAAAACAAATATATCAACGCAAAGTTTATACTAGCAGCATATGACATTCATTCATTCATTCATAAGATAAAGCTTGATGAAAGAGATATCCAATATAGAAAATACTTGAACAAGATACAATAAAGGATACAAGATATCTACAAGTAATCAACCACACGCTTATTAGACAATCATAAGTACCATGAATGAAAATAAAATCTTGCACATGTGAAGCAAAGATATGTAAAAATTGAGACCAGTGCCTTAATGAGATCGTGGGATGCTGAATGAAACGTGTGCTTTGTGATATTTCCTTTGAAATTTTTAAGGTAAGTTAGTGAGATAAATTTTATTTGCTTGAGTTGAGATTGTAACAATAAATCAAATTATACTAGATTTGGCCTCTAGAGAGGTTATCCCTTTAGCTCAAAGATTTGTTGAGAACTTGTCGAAACCCAATGTTTTCACCAACAAGCCCACTAGAGGTGCCAGAGGTCCAACACGGAGGGGAACAAGCCCGAGGTATTCTGTGAAACTTCACACACTCCCCCTAGGCGGTTCTTTGAACCAAGAAATCGTCATCTTTTGAGATTCTCCTATTACAACTACTCCACACTGACCAGCCCGATGTGTTTGAAACTTACTCGCAGAAGATCGAGGCAAGCTCGCAACTGGAAGGGTCAGGAACAAGCACCGAGAGCTAAAGGGACGGTTTATTTTAAACAAAAAGTAAAATAGTGAAAGTAAATGTTTTCTAATTATTAAAGTCCTCACTGACCAGCCACTTGTGAGGAGCTAAGGGGACAGGTTTATTTGCCCACTTGATATTGCAGAAATAAAAGAAAACTAAACTAGCAACTAGTGTTCTACTTGCAAAGTTGAGAAAAGTAAATCTAAAGTTGTGATTTAGTTTAGCTTATTCTTTAGATGTAAGATTGTTTGAACTTTTAAGCGAAAGAAAGAATATCACATGAAAATGCCCAAAACCACAACACCAACCCCCTTAAGGGGGAAACAAAAAGTGAGGCCTCCCTTGGCTCACTTATTTTATTAGCTTGGTTACAAAGGTCTCTTTTAGAGACTTGGGATCCTTATAGAAATGGATCGAAAAGGTTTGCAATCTTTTTCAAAGCTTTGTACAAGTATAAGGTACTTGTTGGGAGTTCTTGAGGCTTCAAATCTTCAAAATTCGGGCAGCATTTCCCCTTGTCTTTTCACCAAACCTGTAAAAAAAGCAAGTTAATTGGGGCAAAAGATGCCCAAAATGCTATTGGAAGACCCTACAAAAAAGTGTTAGTCAATGTACAAAATTATAGAAAAAATAGCTAAGTAAAACTACACTAAAAAGGGGAATTAGAGCCAAGTAAAATGAGAAATGAGAGGCATTTTCTCTATGATATTACTTGCTGTCCCAAAACAGTAAGTAATATTATGGAGATGCCTAGATACAACTTTTAACCTTTTACAAATTGAAACTACCTTTAGCCTTTAAAAAAATTCCAAAAAAAATGATGCTAAAAGTAGATTGCAAGCTAGATTAAAGAATGATCTAATCTACTTGCTTTACTTATGCAAAGAAAAAGAAATCTTAAGATGTTCCTTTAAAATAGAACTTTACTTTGCAAGTATTTAAAATAACCCAAAAGAAAAGTTTAGAAAAGTTTAGATTGTTTGAGAAGGAGATGAGAAGAAATGCTTTGAAACCCTTGGAATGCTTGGGAAAAATGGAGTCTTCTTGGTAGAGGAAAGAGGGGCTATGTCCTTATGAATCTTGAAGATGAAGAGGATGCAAGCAAGCAAGCTCCACCTCCCTTCAAGTATGAGATCATGTAAGCTTCAAAACACTTACAAACACAATGTCAAATAGTAGTGTCCTTTACATATAAAATCTAGAAAACATGTTAATCAAGCAAGAAACCATGAATTCTTTGATTACATATGAGAATTAACAAGACTTATACAAGCAAGCTTACTAAATCTTGTTAAAAGAATGACAATTAATCTAAGAAAACAAGCAAGTTTAATAGATCAAAGGTATATTCAACAAATTGAAAGTAATGAAAAAAACAATTTCACCTCATAAATTGGTACATGACAATGAGCATCCACACATGAGATCCACACCAAATTTGCCTCCAAAGCCTTTTATTCCAATAATGAAGATAGATTACAGTAGCAACAACAAGTCATCCACCAAAGCTCCATCTAAGTTGAACAATGGGTGAATACCTCAATATATAGCACATTGGGTGGAGTTTCCAATGAGAGAGGGCGCACCAAGTGTAGAGGGGGAAGCACCACATGTGAGAGGGAATGGGCCAAGTGTTGATCACTTGGTTGCCACCTCTCCCAATACTCAAACGAATTCCAAGTGGAGAAGCAAGAGGCAAGGGAGAGGGTGCCACCTCTCCAAGAGAGGGTGGCCTCTCTCCAGAATGCACCACCTCTCCAAAAGGGGCGCACCTCCCTTTACCCACATGTTCTAAATAAGACATGGCTGCCACTTATCTTGAGTCTCATCCAATAGAAGTCTCCCATCAAGCGCCACATAGCCTTCTAGGCTTTATTTGACTCAAAACATGTCAAAAAATGTTTCCGGTAAGTTTGCTAAAAAATAGCACTTGCTTCCTGATTTTTTATGTTTATTTTTTTACTTTTGTGAGGAAAATTAACTTTTTAGTGATCAAAATCACTAATTTTACTCACAGAAGTGGGTACTTAGGTAAAGTGGGTGCTCTAGGTCCAAAAATGAGCACCCCCAAGACATATAATGCTTCCTAGTACCACTTTTTAATACATAAGCAAATTACAATTAAAATATTCCGTTTTAAGGGAAAAATTTTATTAACTGAAAAAATTAAAAAATCCTAGGGGAACTTAGCACATTTCCATGAGACTCTAGGATAATGCTTAGCATGGTTATATACATAGGACTCTAGACTTAAAACACCCCCCCCCCAAGTCATATCTGCTAGTACAATTACTCCAGCTTTAGAGGTTATTGAGTGAAAAACTCGAAAATTATAGATCGCTTAAAGAGAAAAATATAATTAGCAAGTAAAAAAAACACTCTAGAGTAAAGTACTAGTGTCTAAGCCTTGGGTGGCTAAGCCTTTTACAAAAATCACATGCTTAAGTCATTTTATTACAATTTCCCGCAGGGTATGGAAATGAATAAGAAGGCTTCTTCCTTGATGTCTTCATCTCTCTGAAATCTTGGCTTACAGGATCTATATTTGCTTGATCCATCAAGCTTATCTTCCATCATAGTTTTGCTCATCATATTTTCAGATTCTTCACAAACCCTTACCAACTGGGCCAGAAAACCTAACGGCTAGGCTAGGCTAGCAACCTTAGGTTTTGTTGGGCTTATGACTGCCAACAATAAGCCTTGAAAGTCAGAAGAACACTGGTGAGTTGAAAAGCTCCTTCAATGAGCTGCAGAAACCCTAGATCTGAATTTTTTGCAGAAAATTGCGAAACCCTAAGGCCAAAAATCCAAAATTCTTAGAATTGCAATCTGAAGCTTGTTGGAGGTGCGTTGAAGGAGGTCGTACACCCTCGTACAATTTTTAGACCCAACGCTCAAGTATAAGGTGCTGAAATAGCCAAACAAGAGAGGGTCGTACGGATTTCTGGAAACCCTAGGAGGTCGTACGGTTCTGCAAAAGAGAGAGGACGACTACTAGAAGTTTGTTTAATGGCTTCTTCAAGACCTATGCTCTGATACCATGTTGAATTTTCACTATGCTTGGCTCAAGCATGAGGTTTATTTCATTTTAGTCATGTACTTGAACCATAAACAAATGCAGCTACACCATTCACAATTGTTGCAATAACCAAGATCACAAGAAGAAATACCATGCACAAGAACACAAGAAATATGTTGGGAAAACCCTTCTCAATAAGGGAGAAAAACCCAGCAATCCTTTGCTATATTCTCAAAAGAAGATTCTCCAACCATGAAACCCTAATGCACACAAGAGGGTGCTCTACTACCCTGAAACTTGCACCCAAGAGAGGTGCGCACTTCAGCCCAAAAAGTGTACTTGCTGAAATTTCGAAATTACAAGTGACTTGTGTGTTTCCTCAATGGGGAAATCACCTTTACTTATACTAGACTGGACAGACCAAAAGTGGTGTCTGTTGGCACAACAGGGCCGACCTCAATAACTCAGAAAATAATTAATTATTACAATAAACATTAATTATCTTTCACATATGATGGAGTTGACCAGTACCCTTTACATCACAATTAGGGTTACGGGTAAATCTTACTCTCAGACAATATAGCCAGGGATCTCACACATCCACTAGTGCTCAGCCACTAGGGGCACGTCCACCTATGCTCAACCACAGGGATGTCCTACTCAATAGATCTCTATCTCACTGAGTCCACAGGAGAATCATTTGGAGTACCATCTAAAGCCTGACTCAACTGAGTCCACAAGGCAGGAGACCACACATCATAACTCAGTCCAGAGTCTGATGCACACCCATCACATGGGCACCTTCACCCCACACAGGGGTACACATCATTTCGTCTCAATCCAGAGAGGAACGACACACCCATCTCATGGGCATCCTCACCCCACACAGGGGCACACATCATCTCATCTCAGTCCAGAGAGGAACGACACACCCATCTCATGGGCACACCCAGCTCATGGGCTCTCTCACAGGTCGACTCACTCAGTCTATGTCCTGGACGATGTCTCACGAAGCTGTAATCATCAACACTCCCTCTCAACTAGGGAGGCATTCTCCACCAGGCCAAGTCTCTCACGGAAGTACTCGAACTTCGTCTTGGCAAGTGGTTTGGTGAAGACATCTGCAATCTGCTCATGTGTAGGAAGGTACTGCACGTGTACTTCTTTCCTCTGCACCATGTCTCTGATATAATGATATTTTATCTCAATGTGTTTCGATCTACCGTGAAACACAGGATTCTCAGAGAGCTTCACACAGCTCTAGTTATCACAATGAATAATGGTAGGATCCATCTCATGATCAAATACATCTTTCAGGAGCTTGCGAAGCCACACTGCTTCGCGGACTGCCAAACTCAATGCTATATACTCTGCTTCTGCGGTACTCAAGGCCACAGAGCTATGTTTCCTGCTGCACCACGAAACCATGGCAAAGCCCAAGGTAAAACAACAACTGGATGTGCTCTTCCGGTCCACTATGCTCCCTACCCAATCTGCATCGACATATCCCTGCAAACTCAAGTCTAAACTGGAGGCATATCTCAGGCCATATCCAAATGTGCCTCGTAGATATCTCAATACATGCTTCGTTGTTATCCAGTGAGTCTGTCTCAGCTGACTCATGAACTGACTAAGTACATTCACTACATAGCATATATCAGGTTTGGTGTTAACTAGATACATCAATGATCCAATCAGCTGTCGGTACAAATGTGGATCAATCTCGCCTGAATCAATAGAAGCATCATTAATTTTCTTCAAATCCATCACCATCGGTGTAGGCATGGATTTGCACTATGTCACACCGAACTTCTTCAATATCTCCACTGTATATTTTCCTTGACTCGGGAAAATCTCATCAGTCCTCTGCCATATTTCTAGTCCCAAGAAGTAGTGCATCATACCCAGATCCTTCATCTCGAATTCAGAAGTCAATGCTCGCTTGCATTCAGCAATAAGTCTTTCTGAACCGGTGAGGAATAAGTCATCCACATACAGGACCAAGATTAGGCACTCGTTACCAACAATGTGATAATATAGGTTTTGGATCAGCAACACTCTTGCTGAAGCCCAAACTCATCAAGAATCCATCCATCTTCTCATACCAAGCACGAGGTGCTTGGTTTAGTCCATACAGGACTTTCTTCAAGCTGCACACATGAGTTTTCTCGTCGTGTATCATGAATCCTTCTAGCTACTCAATGTAAAATTCTTCATCAATCTCACCATTGAGAAATGTTGTCTTTACATCCATTTTAGGAACGACACACCCATCTCAGGGGCTCTCTCACAGGTCGACTCACTCAGTCTGTGTCCTAGAGGATGTCTCACGAAGTTGTAATCATCAACAAGCCTTTGATCACATGAAGGAAGTCATGGGCACATGTCCAATGTTAGCATTACCAAACTTCACTTTGCCATTTGTATTAGAGTGTGATGCATCCGGTGAGGGTATCAAGGAAGTTTTGATGTAGGGAGGACACCCCATTGTATTTGAGAGCAGGAAGCACAGTCATCCCACGAGATTGTACTCCATATATGACAAGGAAATGTTGGGAATCATGCATGCCTTGACCAAATTCAAACAATATTTGGTAGGCAGCAAATTCGTGGTCAAAACAGATCACAACAGCTTGAAGTATTTCCTTGAGCAGAAGGACCTCGGTGAGCGCCAACAGAAATGGATGAAGAAGGTACAGGCATTCGACTTCGACATAGAGTATGTCAAGGGGAAGAAGAACGTTGTGGCCGATACGCTATCTAGGAGACTTGCGGCATGCTCTTTGATGGAGATTTCAGCGGATTGGAAATCTCACTTGTTAGTGGAATATTCCAAGAACCAGTTCGCTTGCGAGATTCTGGATGGACAGATTCAGGATGACAGGTACAAGGTCATTGACGATGTCATATTCTACAAGGACGAAGTCTACTTGGTACCAGATTCAGGGCTCAAGAAGAAGATCCTCGCAACAATTCATGATTCACCAGTAGCAGGCCATCGTGGGTTTTTCAAAACCTACAGGCAGATCAGAGAGAGGTTCTCATGGAAGGGCCTCAAACAGGATGTTATGCGATACATCAGTGAGTGTGTGACTTGCCAGCAGAACAAGTCAGAGCATATGCTTCCAGCATGGCTACTTCAACCACTTCCCATTCCAGAGAAGAAATGGGAGAGCATATCGATGGACTTCATCACAGGCCTACCCAAGGTCCAGGGTAAGGACTGCATCTATGTAGTGGTCGACAGATTGACCAAGTTTGCTCACTTCTATACCATACCGACAGAGTACAGCGCAGCTCAGGTAGCTGATTTATTCTTCGGAGAGGTCTTCAGAATTCATGGGTTGCCGAGGTCCGAGGAACATCATCAGCGACAGGGACAGTCGGTTTATTGGGACATTCTGGAGGGAGTTGTTTAGATTGGTGGGGACCAAGTTGACACCCAGCACCATCTATCACCCTCAAACAAATGGGCAGACCGAGATCGTCAACAAGTGGGTTGAAGGGTAATTGAGGAACTATGTGGGTGGACAGCAAAGAACATGGGTCAGGTGGTTGCATTTAGGAGAGCATTGTTATAACACCACTTTCCACATGTCCATTGGTATGACACCCTTTCGAGCATTGTACGGGTATGATGCTCCAACTTTGATAGACTTGGTTTTCGGGGAGAGCAGAGCTCCCAAGGCCAAGGATTGGATCACAGAGAGTCAGGAGATTCTCAAATTGCTAAAAGAGAACCTGCAGACAGCACAAAATCGGCAGAAGATGAGTTGGGACACGCACAGGATAGAGCACATCTTCGAGGTTGGGGATTTGGATTTCTTGAGACTCCAACCTTACAGACAGTCATCTTTGAAGAAGAGTGGGGCCGAGAAGCTCAAGCCCATATTTTATGGACCTTACAGGATCATGCACCGGGTAGACGAGGTTGACTATGAGCTGGAGCTTCCAAAGGGGAGAAAGATTCATAATGTGTTCCACGTATCTTGCCTCAAGAAGGCAGTGGGAAAATTCATCAGCACATCAGAGGAGCTTCCCCCATTGGACGAGGAGGGACAATTGGAGTTGGTTCTGGAGGAGGTATTGGAGTTCCGAGAGCGGAAAATAAGGAGCAAGGTCATCAGAGAGTGTTTGATCAGATGGAGAGGGATTCCAGTAGAGGATGCTACTTGGGAGAGCGAGGAGGTGTTGTAGCACCCTGGATTGGTATTGCTTGAGGACAAGAAATTTTGGGAAAGGAGGACTGTAATGTCCCTTTTCAAATAAAAGCTCCATAGAGGAGGCTTAATGGTCTAAACATTCAAGTTAGACTATAGCCAAGGCCAGAAAGGGGTAAACAGGGTTACTAGAGGTCATTCCAATCAAAGGTGTTATAATCGGAAAGTGACATTGAGCTAAAAGTGGCTAAAAGTGCTTTTAAGCCTACTTGAGCTAAAAATAGAACAGATGAGCTAAAATTAGAAGTCAACAGTGAATTAGGGTTTCAGGCAGCTATAAGAGAAGGTGCATCAACCTAATTCATCACTATGTAGATTTTGACTTGTCACTGAGGAGAAAGGTGCATCTCAGGAGAGATAGCTCAGTGGATTCCAGGAGGAATACACCAGTGGTTGATTTCGGTGTTGAGAGATACACCCTAGTCATCAGGGAGATCACGCAGGTCTTCCATCAGTCTTCAACAACAGGGGCACACTTGTTCAAGGAGAAGGCACAACTTCTGAGGAAGTTTAGTGGATCAACTTGTCCCATTCAGGGAGAGTTCAAAGATTCCCCTCCGACCAGTTGAGAGGCAGGCCATACACATATTTTGCCCGGTTTTGTTGGTCTCCGGTTTTGATCATGTTTTTGCCTATATTATATTCCAAAGACCTCCATTTATATACCCAGTACCACCCTTTTGGCCTTGTTTTGACATAATTGACATCTCCCTACCATTCCATCGGGCTACTTAAGGTATCTTTATGTTTCAAGCTATTCTTATGCATTTTGATGCTTTAAATTGATATTAAAACTAATGTCGCTTGGGTTAGGTACCACTTCTATTTTTGGAACAGGATTGCCGGTACCAGGTACCAGCTCGTACCCGTGGAGATACCAATGGAGCCGCTCAAGATTTGTGCGTTATGGTCAGAATGGGAGACAGAGAGATTCACATGGCAGCTGGAGTCATCGCTCGTAGGATACTTGAAGGCATAATGATGAAACTGGGTCGTTAATTCTTCATCGATCACACTTCGTGACACTACGTGTCACGAAGATGTGAAAGCCGTTTTTAAACTTGATTCCAAGACTATTTTCGGATTGGGGATCCGTTTGTTTATGTATTGTTGCTTTAAGACTGTTATGAAAACAGGATATATATAACTAGGAGGTCACTCCTAAAGACGGTTGGATTATGTTATGTCGCGAACCTATGTTTCTGAATACAAAAACTGTTATTGCGTTATGCTATTCGACTGATATATGATTTGAGTATTTCTTTCCCGAGTAATGAAGCGTGAAGTTTACACAGTGATTGCATAGAATGTTGTAGTTAGTTCTGGTTATTACTTACAGCGTTTGTGCCGTTTGGTTGGGCCCGCCAAACAGGTGCAAGGCGCTGCTTTACCTTGTCATAGATTTAGTCATTTCAGTGTGTTAGTGTTTGCTTACATGATAGTTTCAAGTTTCAGAAGTAACTCGTTCAAAATTGTGTTTATTTAWTCTTCAACARAATCGTTCCAGCCTACTGATATCTMTTGCGTTGATGAGTATTGAATGCACGTTTGATTCCTGTAGGGTTTAGAGTATGAACRTGGTGTGTTTGGCTTCTAGTTTTCAATTCGCAYATCACTTAGAGATTGAATGAACTTTGCTCTGTTAGATAGTTAGCTACCCTGCTTAATTAGAATAGTAARATTAYAGTTAAATCAAAGGAAGCTTCCGGTACCAGTRGGTAGAGTAGTACTCTGTTTTCCTGTAGACAGATTTAGATTGATTTTGATGACCAGATTAAATGCATTTCCAAAAATACTCTTTTTGTCATGGTTTGAATCGAAATGGTGATGGTAGATCATTAAAAGTAGTGGTGGCATAATCTTGTGAAATCATACTTCTGCATGGAAATAGAAKTACCATCATTTGAACATAGGACTGTTTTCTGTTAATGACTCAAATAGGAAATGCTAAGCTTCAGGATAATCATTAGGATTCAAGTTCTCAGAATAAGTTTGTGTGTTCTGCTAAGGATAGCATTCAGATAGTGATTAGAGCTTTACCCGCACATACAGTGTAGCAGCTCAAAGTTTACCAACCCTGGTTTGACAATTTAGTGTTTCAGGTCATTCAAATCTTCAATTTAGCAGCCTGACAGGTTTCTCGTCAGATTCCGACGGAGGAATCATCAAGGGTGCATTTTCTGGACATTGGGAGTGCGACACTTGGGGAGGACTCATTCGGGGTTCCCGAATGATCCTCAGATCAGATCTAGGGAAACTCTTCCGACCCAATTCACAGTAGGCCAGGGAAATCAATTTGAGACACTTACCAGCTGATTCCGATGGTGGAATCACTAGGGCGCAGTTTTCCAGTAGCAGAGGGGTGCATTCCCCCAGGGGGGTCCAGACACACTAGTAGAGGTCCGGACAGTCACCAAGATTGAGAGGTAGAGCATGGCACACTATTTGGGACAGTTTCCAGGCAATTCTGAGAGTTTTAGCCACCAGGGCAAACTTTCCAGACTTGCAACAGTTGTCGTAAGAGTTGTCGTAGCCTACAGCAGATCTTCATCTCATCCATTGCATTCCACTGCATCTTTCTTGCATTGGGTATTATTTTTTTAGTTTCTATTGTATTTCGGCTAAGATCCTTTTGTCATTTGATCTAGCCGAGTGATTTATTTTACTCAACCGCATTCGACATTGTACTCACAAAGATATCATAATATAAGATTTGCAGTCTTTTGTCTCATTTACTATCTGTATGATCATTTATATGTTGTAACAATGAATTACCTACAGTAGACATATCAGATTAGCAGTATTTCCCAAACTAGCCAAGTTAGGAACATTACACTTTTGACTGACTTGGACTCCTCATGGACAATGACTTAGCAAACCTTGCCCAATTGAGCTGAAACTTGGTCCAGGGGTGTAGGGGGTCATAAGCCATTTGATTTGAGTACTCACACCCCTATACAAAATCCACAAGGACCAAATTTTTACATTTTACATCAAAAACAATTAAAATTTCCAATTTACAGAAAATTTTAATAATTTAAAAAATCCTATCAAAACTTAACATAATTCCGCAAGACTCTAGAAGATGTCTAGCATGGTCATTTACAACACTTTTAAACCTTATTCACCCATTGGAATCGATCATTAGAACGCCTTTCACCACTTTGGAGGATTATTTGAGTGAACAACTCAAGGATAATTAAAATCGTCAATAAGTAAGATTAATTACCTAAGGAAAAAAAACACTCGATGAAAGGACTTCCCTGGACCCTAATGATAAATTCCTAGGCAACTAACTAAAAATTGACCCATGCTAACATATTACATTATTATCCCACGTAGGGGAGCAGACATTCCGTGTACATAGAAAGATGTGCTAGGGGCAAAACTGCCCTGCTGAGCCATAAGTTTTCAAATATGTCGTACCACAAGGTACATAGCTTCATGGTACATGACGTTGACCCCTAGTCGAAATGGGTGGTCAACACACCTAAAACAAAATCTGCCACACATAAATGAAATTGTACATATGCTATATAAGAACTTAGACAAAATATAACACACCTTTATACCAATGCTTGGATCCTTTCTACTCACAAGTTCTTTCATTCACCAAAACCCAATTACAAATGAAAAGAGCAAACCCTTATATAGGTTTTAGCTCAACTCTCTTCTATAATAAAATACAAGGAAACTATTAGAAAATGCTAAAAATATTTACAATAATCTCTAAGTGGGCAAATTAAGAAAAAGGGCCCATAGGAAATACTAAATATAATCTTCTAGATGAATATGATGCCACATGTCATTTTCCTCAACCTTCAAGCTCATGCAAGGTGAAATTCAAGTGCGATTTGTCCTCCTCATGTGCAAGGACACTCCTCAAGAATTAACCACCTCCAAAATAATAATAGTATTGCTAAGTCAAAGATGTAGGGTGCATCTCCAAAGTAGGTGTGAGAATGTCATGTGTAAAGCTCCAATAGTGAGGGCGCTCTTCTAGATATGCATGCAAATGCCAAGTGTAATGGTTAGAGTGCTTCTTCAAGAACCCTTTTGACCAAGAAACAATATAAAATACCCTTTGAACAAGTGTGCCCTTAGTTTGTGAGCTTTGTGGAACACTTTGACTTGGTCGAAACCATAAAATATTCCTTCCTCTAGTTCGCCCTAGGAAGGAAGGAGTGCCTTCTGTCCACATAACAACCACCATCATAATAAAATATTCATGCATGCATGTGCCCTTGAAGAGAGAGGGAGAAACAGCCCTTGATATTTGTGCATTTCCAACCACCTTTGACCTAGTCAACCATGAATATCCTACCATAGATCATGCGCCATAGGTATCTGTGCAAATGGATCCATATCAAAATCATGATATCTCTTCAAATAATGTGCAAGTGGACCTCCTTTGACCAAGTCAAACCAATTACCAATCACTTCAAATGTGTGCAAGGTGTGAACAAGGTCATACAAAGAGTAAGTAGGTCCTCATAGTGGAGCACACCAACTAATGGCCTTGGGATGTGTACTCGTGATGAATGGATGAGGTGGAGGGTCAAAACCCTAGGGTGCATGCATGGTTAGCTTCCCTAGTCAACTCAATCTTTAACAACCTCCTCAAAATGTGTGCCAAGGGATAAGGATGAAGCATGGATAAGTTGGCACGTGTGAACAAGGATAATGTTTAGGCTCAATGAATTGGCTTTTTGGGGGGTTGTCTCAACTTGTGTCCCAAAGGAGGAGAGCCTAGTCTCATGGGTGCACCACATAGACATAAGTTGTATCCCCTAGTGACAAATTAACAATTAAACTTAGGAAATTAGCCTTTATGAAGATTTATTACATTAAAGTGCTAATAGGCTATAGCCCAATAATTAAGCACTCAACATTAAGTTTTAGGATTTAATCAAAATATCCTAAACCAATTAGGTGTGATCACACTGGAAAAAGTGGAAATATGAAAAATGAGGGGTTAATGTGGTATAAAACTTAGGGAAACATAGGAAAAATGTACCATGCACCTTCTAGGAGATGGAATGAGGTGAAATGTGTGTGTAAATGTGAATTTTAACTAGGTAAGAAGTAGGAATGTGATGTGGTACACAAACTACCTAGGAAAAATGATGAAGTGTGATGAAAATGTAGGGATGAAGTGGGTTCAACCTAAGCAAAAGTAAAGATACACTTGCAACAAACAAATTACATATGTGAAATATTGGAAATGTCGTGGAACATGAATGAAACAAGGAAAACACTAGGTAAGTACATCACCATACTAGAGAACACTCATTAACTAACCATGCAACACAAAGTGAAAGTGACTAGAACATGACTAGGTGATCATCATGATGTTGGCATGATGTACAACTGCAGAAGCAACATCCCAACATTCCAACCTATTATCCCCGATATCTAGGGATAACTAGCAGATCATGTCTCGAGGCCCACATGATCCCAGACATGGAGTACGAGAGCGGATTGACTTGAGCATGGCCCTTGAGGGCCCATCTTTCTTCTTCTCAGCCAGACTTGTCCTGTCAGCAGTACCAGCCTCCATCACTACCGGCCTGGGCTTGCATCAGAAAGGGCTCTTGCTCCATGAGGTAATTGGTCCGAGGTATCATGGTATGTGTCATATTTGATCATTATAACCTTCTTATGTATGCATTAGGTCCCTTTCATTTCGGACGACTGCTTGGATCTTACACTAATCCACTTGACCATTGTTGGGGTAATTGATGGGGTAGCTTAGCAAGTTGGTATTCATGGGTTTTGGTTAGCCACCAAGGGGGGTTTGTAGAGCCATCGTCCGCTCCCACCATCTCATCACTTTTACATCTTAAAACCCCGTTCATCCATCCCATTCCCCTAGTCTGGCCATTAGGATGACCTTCCAGGGTACATCTTGTCTTGTGGGAAGAAGGGGCTAAAGGCCCAGGGGGTAAAAGCAGCTGGTAAAAGATAAAATCCATAGGAAATGAAAACCT
>ML797713.1:328553-360448 GCA_009831015.1 Picea engelmannii | reverse complement strand
TTGCAGATTCATTGACAAAGTCTGTGAGCACAGAAAAGTTCTCTTGGTGTAGAGTAACAATGGGCATTGCTGCCCTGGATTGTTGACTATATAATCCCCTGGACCCCTGGATGCAAAGAAAACAACAAGTGGGAGAATGTTGGCTATGTGTTATATTCTTTGCATGCGTGTGTGTGTGGGTGCGTCAGATACGACAACTGCGTCTGACAGTTTTTGCTATTTTTAGAGGATTTTGCTATTTTTAGCTGATTTGTAAATTAATCCCGGATTAAGGGATTAGGGTTTTGGTATCTACAGAATACCTAAAAACATTGTATATATTGTATGGCGAATCATGAAATTCGATATAATGAAAATAAGAAAGGTTTTCCCGGTTGAGGGTTTCCGGTAAAAATCTCTGTGTCCTCTGTGTATGAGCCATTTATTAATTTCTGTATTGCTTAAGAATCTATATGCATTTCTTTACTTCGTAGGTTTAAAACTTACACAACAAGGGCTCTTTTTTCACCTTTTTCTTCAACTGTTTAACTTTAACTGGTAAATGATGATGATTGATGGTGATTTTGGCCTCATGATGGTGCTAAGGGTTCTTAAAACCTCTTCTTCCTTCTTCAAAACATCACTTGCTTCTCAAAATTTTAAAACCCTAATTTCCCTCAACATTGTAAAAAATGGTGCCAAAATACCTCTGACTGATAACATGTTCTACTTATACATCCATGGTGGCTATTTCATTTTCATCCCATTGATTAAACCTTGAATTGAAAACTAATAAGAAAAACTCCAAGTTGCTATCTCGAAAATAAGACTGTTACAGTTGCACATCATGCCTTTCTACGCACTGTAAATTTTAGTCTTTGACTGTCATCACCAAACAAAAAGGGGCTCTAGAGCATAAATCAGTAGAAACATGATAATAAGTCCACACTAACCCATTCATGACCAAATCAATGTGAAAATGAATGCAATCTTCGAGTTTTTAGAGCAATTTGATAATTAGGTTTTTGATGAATATCATTGGCAAAAAAGGAAAAAAGGAAAAAAATTGGTAAATCCATCTCCAGGGGCTCAAATTTCTGTTGCTTCAACAAGAAAATCAAGATTTCATTTCTCTTCAATCTCCACCCGCTGCAAGTTTTTCTTCAGATTCTTGTTCTCTTTCCTCAAAGTCAGATTTTGCTGGTACATGTTCTTCAATTGCTTATGTAATGGCGGGGTTCTTCTCACCATGAATTTGACATTGTCTATTGTAGGTTCAGAATCATCTAAATGTTCTATAAATTTTATCTTTGCTCTTCTATTCTCCTCCCTTAGCTATATTATCACATATTGTTCTTCTCTGAGTTGTTTATTTATCCTTTTGAAAGTGTTCTCACCTTTACTAAGGGAAGTGAATTTCTTTTCTTTTGCTTCTCGTTGATCCTTTGTTGGAGTTTCTTCCTGAGACTACAATTTTCTAGCTGAGGATCTTGTCAAAGGAACACTGGGCCTCGAAATTTCCTCCACCTCTAGAATTTTCTCCACTACCTTCCCCTTTGGAACCTGTTGGAGTTTATAGCACTGCTTTTTCACCTATCACTGGGGTATCTTTCTTGATGGATTATTCCAGGTCTCTCTTCTTCATCTCTCCGTTCTCATGATGCAGCTGTGCTATGACAAAATGGGCCTTCTTCAATTGTTCTTGCAAATCCATGACCAACCTGTCTTTGTCATAATATGGAGCTGGTTCTTTGATGGCCTCTAGAGCTTCACTAGGTTCTTGTGATGTGTGCATGGAAAAAATTCTTTTTGTTGCAGATCTAGTGAGTGCTTTACTAGGGGTTTCAACCACTTCTGGAGAGAATTGGATATTTTTCCTTTTCTTTTTGATTGGATGACTCATTGTAGATCCTTCAACTTCTTTTTTCCTCTTCTTAATAGAACTCTCTGGGATTGATGAGGTGGTTTTTGAAACAGATGAAGGGGTATCTCTCCTACTTTGGGGACTGTTGAAAGACTCTGCTGCTATCCTTGATGAAGTTAAGAAGGACTCCCAAGTCAAGTTCTTTTTTCTGAGCTCTTCTAGCACAAACAATTTTATCAATGAAAAATGGAAAAGGCTGGGTTCAACTTGGGCTTTCCTTGCTTGGACTCTATCTGCCATTTTTCCTATACTTCTGTAAAGGTAATAGGGAAAGTTCAAGGGTTTCCTACCAATGAAATCCATCAAAATTCTGACGTGGTATTGGTAAACCCTAGTGAACCTTCCCTCACAGGTAAAAAACTTTGAATTACCCTCAACAACTTGCTATGATTTTCTAATAAAAACTCTATGGTTACTGTAGCTCCAAATTCTTTGTCTCTAAATTCAGGCTTCAAGAATTCATTATAACAAGCAAGACCTAGTTTTATACCTTTAAACCATTTCTCTCCTCGAGCAGGAATCTCTGTTGCAACAATGATGGTATCCTCAGAAACCTAAAACTAAATGTTTCCCACCTTGGCCCCAGGGCCCAATGCCATTAAACCTCAATGCAAACTACCTTGGTGACCTGCATGTTGTACCCTTGAAGATTCTCATAAAATATGATACACCCAGCTTGCTCAAATGAATCCCTAACTACTGGATCTAAATTGAAAAGTTTAATATCTTGTGGCTCGAACTTGACAATGTCTCCACCTTTTCTTGTCTCCTTTTTTCCTTTTGAAGTTGACATAATGCTGGTGTATGCTGGATTGGTTTTGAAAATAGGATGACTGAGCTATTTGCAGGGTGAAAATGCATCTTTGACAGATGTGCATAGAACAAGAAATAACTAGGGTTTATGCAAGAAAGGTTATGGATGTGCGTTTTAAGGTAAAATCTAGGCCTTTGAATTCATAAGATAGGTCTTCCTATTTAAAATTCAATCAGGGACATGAGATGATACCTTTAAAGGGTGTGGGAAGAAAGGAATAAGGTGCACAATAGATTCATGCAGCACTGGAAACATAGTGTCCCCTGCAACTTGTGCACATCGAGCTTGGATGAAGGATTTATGAGTTGCAGTAAGGAAAAAAGGTTGATGGAGGGATTTATGCATGGAAAATGAGAATTTTTAAATTCCCAAAATAATTTGAACCACCTCTAATGCCAATGATTACCTTGTTGTACCTTTTTACCAATTGTGCAACATTAGGAGTTTGTGTAGCAATTTGTGCAGTGTTCAACCATTTGATGATGTCACATACCACAAGTAGATCTAATCACATGAGATGGTTTGTACTTGACATGAATTGACTCTAACTATTTATGAATGAATCACATGAGCCCTCATCATGAATTTTTGATGCATGACAACCCATATCACTTTAAGACAAATTGAACACCAATGACAAAGTGACTTATTTGACATGACCCAAGACTTTATTATCATACCCTATTTAACCATTTTTATAAAACTCACTAACTCACAAAATCACTTTCATCTAATAAAGAATACCATGGTATTTATAAGACCAAGGCATGATCTTAACCCTACAATACACATTGAACTCAAACTCAGACTCTAAAAACCTATTATAGGACACTAACACTGGCTCCAATGGGGATGGAATCCTCGTTGTGAGGTTCTAAAGAACAGAAGACCATGTGCCTATCCCATTGGGCTTTTACTAACTCAAAAAATGACTCAAAAACTGACTTTTTACAAATGATCATGACTTCTAAAAATGAACTAAATAGAAATCACACTGACAACATCCCTCAAAACCTTAGGGCCTTCTCTTTTGGCTTCAAATTTTGTTGGATGCTATCCACACCTACAATGCTTGAAAAAACATGGATATTTACAATGAAGTTGAAAACTAGATTGCTTCAAGTGAAATAATGTTTGAGAAACCTGCCATTGATAGGCCCTCCACTGATGTAGTCTTCATTGAGTTCCTGCAACATAAATTCATTTCTCCCATGGCATGATGCAATTTTATATGGTCCCTTCCAGATATTTTCAAATTTAGCATGTTTTCCCTTGTCCTGATTTCTGGCGTCCCATTTCAACACGAATTCATCAGTCTAAAAATCCTCAGCCTTTGTTGTTCTGTCAAATAACTTCTTCATTTTATCTTGGTACAGTTGAGTAATGTTGTAGACCTCTTCTTTCATTTGATGGACATGAATCAAGTGACTTATCCTCCTTTGAATGCCATTTGGTTCATCCTCTTCGTCTTGTAGAAGCTTCATAACTGGAAGCCCGAGTGAAGTGGGAAAAACTACATCTGCACCATAAAAAAGATCGAATGAAGATGTACCAATATATTTCTTTGTACTTACCATGTCTTCCCTGAGTGCAAAAATCAAATTTTTGTGCCAAGACTTCTTATTCTCTTGCAGTAACTTTTTGATAATCTTGACCAAACTCTTTTTAGATGACTCAGCCAAACCATTACCCTGTGGGTAATAGGTTGTTGAATGACTAAGTGTAATACCATAATCATTGCAAAATTTAACCAAATTTTTGAACTTAAAAGCAACAACATTTTTAGTAATAATCCTTCTTGGATAGCCAAATATTGAGAGTATATTACCTTACAAAAATTGAATGATGACTGAGTCAATTTCTTGTCGAATATGAACAACTTCTATCCACTTTGTAAAATAGTCTATGGGTTTCAAAATCCATCTATGTTGAGTTGAGGATGAAGGATGCACTTCTCCTATGAAATCTAAGCCCCATTGTTGAAAGTGAGCCTCCACTAAGTTTGTCTTTAAGGGTAAAGGTAGCAACTTCCTCTTTCCTTCAAATATTTGAAATTCATGACAGCTGGAAACCTCCTTATACACATGAAAAAATATAGTAGGCTAGTAAAACCCAGCTCTAAGGATATTATTAATCGTTGATTTCCAATAATGATGACCCCCACAATAACCCTTATGGAATTCTTTCGTGGTTTGATGAGATTCATCCTTTAAAAGACAATTCAGTAACACTCCACCAGGGTCTTTCCAATAGAGGGAACCATTGATTATACAAAATTTAATTTCTTTTTGTTTAAAAAATCAGGCTTTGGTCTTTGTAAATTTGGGAGGATCTTGCAAGTTTTGTAAAACAAAAACAATGTTAATGTACCAAGGATAATCCAAAAAGTTCTGATTTACCTGAGGAAAGACTTCTTCATCTACACCTTGTGAAAGATCTACAATAAAGTTTATCCCCAGCAAGTCAAAATTAGATTGTGCCATAATTTGATCAAGTCCCTTTCCTTTAATCAATTTTGTAGGCTTTATCTCCAAATCATATTCCAACAAGGATGCTATCCACCTTCCTCTCTTTCCTTCAGGATTTGGCAGAGTCAAAATGTCTTTAAAAACACTGTTAAGGACATATGAAAGAACATGAGAGTGTAAAATATACATCCTAAACTCTTTCAAATCCTTTACTAGGGCATAGGCCTGCTTCTCCATAATGTTGTACTTGAGAGTGGAGTCTCTTAAATACCTTCTATAAAAAGCAATAGGCTACTGCTGATCTTGACTATTTTTCTGCATAAGTACCCCTATTATGGTGTGCTTTGAGGAAAAGGAGAAAATAATGAAATCTCTTGCAAAGTATGGGCTAACCAGGACAATATATTTGGTTAAAGATATCTTTGCCTCATCAAAATAATTTTTTGCATCAGTTGTCCATTTAATCTCATTTCCTTTCCTCAACATGTTGGTGATATTCTTTATAATCTCTGCCAGATTAGGGATAAACCTCCTAAAAAAAGTATCCTTCCCAAATAGGATTGAATCTCCTTTTTACAACTTGAGTGTCAATTTTCTGTATTGTAGCCACTTTGCTGGGGTCAATTTTGGTATCGTCCTTTGAAATTATGTGTCCCAACAATTTTCCTTCCTACATAGCAAAATTTGACTTTTTCAGATTAAGAGAAATCCCAAATTTCCTTCTCTTTTCAAAAATCTGTTTCAAATGTTGCAAATGTTCACTGTCAGAATTTGAGTAAAAAATAATATTATCTAAGTAAATGACAATGAACTTATCCCTTTCTGTAGCAAATGCTATGTCCATATATGTCTGGAAGGCTTCTCCTGCATTAATGAGTCCAAAGGGAATTTTTCCATACATAAAGGTACCCCATGGTGTGGTAAAAGTTGTCTTCTCTTGATCTTTTGGGTGCACTAAAATATGGTTGTATCCAGAGAACCCATCCAAAATTGAAATTTTATGAGAACCAACAACCTTCTGCAATATATGATCCATTTTGGGAAAAGGGTAGTTTTCCTTGAGATATACTCTATTTAAATTTCTGAATTCCACACAGAGCCTTATCTCTCTGTTCTTCTTTCTGACAAGTACAATATTAGCTACCCACTTTGAAAACCACAGTAACAAAATTATTTTAGCATAAAAAATTTTCCTTACCTCCTTCTCAATGAGTGGTAACAAGAGTGGGTTGATTCTTCTCAATTTCTTTCTGAATGGCTTTTGATTTTCTTTAATGGGGATTGTGTGTTGAATAATGCTCTTATCATACACCTTTAGATCCTCATAACTCCAAGAAAACACACCAGAATACTACTTCATTAGTTCAATATACTTCTTCTTTTTTTTAGGGGTCAGGGACTTGGACAACTTGATAAATTTAAGCTCTTCATCAGTGCCTATATTGTATTCATCAACTTCATCTTCATTAAGAGTAACTCTGGGATTTTTGGCTACATCATTATTGTCAAGCAATTCTTCTAGGGGCACAAAAACTTTGGAAATTGTGTTATTCTTTAATTGAATAATATCCTTACCTTCTATTTCATTAACAAAAATATCTGAAGTTGGAATAGAGGCTTCATCTTCATCCTTATCAAACATATTCTCCTCATCAATCTAAATATTTCCATGTTCTCCTTCCATTTGAAGAAATATGATAATCTGATGGTCATTTTCAAAAACCTGCCAGTACTTATGATTATCAGGGACTGTTGGTATATGTTTTACTTTGATCTCATATTTCTTGTTAGGATGAATTGGAATATTGAAAACACTAGAAGATGTGGAAAGAGTATCTGCAATTGGATTCTGTTCCCTTGGTACCAATGAAATATTATACTCAATTTTTTTTTCCAGAAAATCTAACACAATGTTTCTATAGGATCTCATCCTTGGGTGTTTGGTTTGATATATACCTTTGACTTGGTTGATGACCAGTTATGAATCTCCATGGACATATATCTTCTTTTCCTTACAATCCTTCAAAATCTTCAAGCCTATAATCAGTGCTTCATACTCCTCCATGATATTGGTGCAATCAAAATCTAGCTTGAAGGAATTTAGTTTGGCTTCCATCGTAGGAGAAATCACCCAAACACCCGCTCTAGCTCCTTGTTTACTAGTAGCCCCATCAAAATCCATATTCCATATTCCATCTTCTTCATCCAATTTATGATCCAAAAACTATTTTTCTTGTTGCAATTTCTCCTCTGTTTCTGCATTTTCCAAAACATTTTGACTATCCTCTTCAAAGCACAGATTATTATTAAAAAAGGAGGACCCTATGTCAGTTTCCATAGAATAGATTGGATGATTATTTGGTTTATCTTTACTTCTCACCATATATGCCAACAAATTTTCCCTATATAACATTCTCTGCTGCCCAAAAATTGGTATTGTGGCAAAGGACATATCCATATGTAGTGTACCTTTCAATTTAGCTGCCCAAGATCTTAACAACAACATACCAAATTTTGGTGGAATGTCTGCCACAACCACATCCATGACCACACTCTTTGCAAGAATCTGAGTGAGGGAAATGACCATGTCCTTAATCAATCCCAAACAATTTACCCTTTTGGAGTCAAAAGAAAATAGGTCTTTGTAAGGTCTAGTGATATCTAAGACCAACTCTTCCATAACCACTTTAGGAATTATATTGTGGGATGCTCCTGAATGAAACATAGCATTATGTAAAATCAGATCATGAACATTTAAACTGATATAAAATGGAGGAACATCACCTTGATCTAACCCTTCATCAACTTTGGGGACAAACAAAAAAGAAGGATGGTCATCTTCTAAGTTCATAGAGTCACTTGTTTCACCTATTTTAAACATCTCGATGATCTAATTTCTATACTCACTATTTCTGATTAATTCACCAAAAGGTACATAAATTTTTAATTTTTAAATTTCATTCTCAAGACTGAAAGCATGTTATACCTTTTTCACCTCTTTAGTGGCTGCCTCTTTCTTCTCTAGAATTGTCTTTTCAAAGTATACCTCCTGCTTTTCCTTCTCCTGTGTATCTCTCTTAAGAATTTCTTTGGGCTGGCTGGAGGATGGTAGGTCAGCCTGATTTCCTTTTGGAGGATTCATTGACACATTTCTGTTTCTCAAATTATATTGTTTCTGAAATTCCATAACAACATTATGATATCCCTTCTTATATTCATCTAATTCTAACAACATCATGTCATATTTCTCTTGAGTAAACATGTCATGTCCTTGTTTGGTCAAATAAATAGGCTACTGACCCTCATCCAAGAGGCCTATCTGATCATCTAGTGTTTCTTCAAAATTTTCAGCAATACAATTTTCTTGGAAAGGAGGTTTGATGTCTTGGTTTTTTTCATCTATAGGCCTACCTAGAGGAGGTAGTTGTTGTCTTATGAAGTTAGGATTTCTAACAGGAGGATCAGGTTTCTCTCTTGCAGCTGGTTTTTTATCCAAGGTAATATTTTCCATTAGTTTCTCCATGGTATTCATCATGAAATCTAATTTAACATATGAGGACTGTGAAGTTGAGGCTTATGTTTCCTCTTTAACCTTTCTTCTTTCAACATTTGTTTTCTATTTGATCCTACCTAATTCCATGAAGTTCACCTCCATCTCTAGTACATAATTCATCATAGCATCCAAAGAAAGATATTTTATTTCTCTTAATAACAAGGCAAAGTCATTGTCAAATGCATCAACATAATGTAACTAGGCAGCTCCAATAGGTTGTTTCACATGATCAAGAATTGAATTATAAAACTTCATGAATCTATTAGAAAAATCTTGGATAGTTTCACCATGAGATATATTCAAATTATTATACCGGGTCTAGAGTTGTAAGGGGTTCTTCTTTCCCCCCCATCTAGCAAGAAAAATTGTCTCAAGGGTAGAAAAATATGCAATACTACTTGCTGTAAGGGATTTAAACCACTTTCTAACATCACCAATAAAACTTTGGGAAAATAATCTCATTTTAGCATCATCATGATCAACTTCCTCTAGATCTACAAAATCATTGAACTTATCAACATGTTATTGAGCTATTAAGTCTCCCTCTACATCAAATTGTTTTAGTCTTTGAGCATAATTTTGAGGGAGGTTATGAAGTACAGTAGGGAGGGCTAATGGGGAAAATATAACTGCCATGATCCTAGGAGGATTTTCTATTGAAGGCTGACTTGATGATGACACCTTATGGGAACTACCAATTGTCTTGAGTGGATTTACTACAACAATAGTATTTTGTGAAATAACATAAATAGTGGAGGAACTAGTTGTTGACTATGCAAGAACAAGATTGATCAATGAAAGGAATCTCTTATCATCAAAAACAACTTGGGATAGATATGAATCTAACTTGGATCTAAACAAAGACTGTTCAAATTTAATATCAAAATCAATATCTTGAATAGCCTTTACTCCATCTTTAGGAAATGATGAAACTCGATCCAAAAAAATACCTAATTGTGATGCTTTATTCTAAGTTTTGCACAGGATCCTCTTTGGATCATCAACAACTTCTAGAGGATTAGGATCCAGATGATGCCTTGTGTGTTTCCTTCCTATAGCCAGGATTCTCTAAAAAAAAACTTATCTACAACTGATATTCAAATTGGAGTCGCCAGGGTGAATATTCATCCAAGACTGTCTCTGATTCACTGTCACCCTCAGGAACCAAATCTAAACCTTTGTCATTCTCTAAGGGAAAATACAACTTTCTTTCCCCGGAAACGACATCAAAATGTTATCACTCCGTAAATTTTCCTGGCTATGGAGGAAATTCACATAGGTAACCATAAACCAACTTGAGGTTGGAAGCTATCCCTTCCAACCTAGAGAGGGGTCTCTCTTTCAAATCGATCATTGAAAGGATTGATTTGGTTTAACTCAAAGGATATATCTCTAGATAAGGGTAGAATTTATAGAGTTGGTGCAAAAGAAGATAAAAATTCCATTGGGAAATGGAGTCATAGGTCAGAGATCAACATGATGTTGGACATTGGTCAGTTGAAAAATGGCTTATCAAAGGAAAGATAGAAAACTCCTCTTTTGTAACGTACCCAACCAACCCCAGACTGAGCTATGCTACTTCAAGCGGTAACATACCCAACCACCCACAGGCTGGGCACGCTACCTCAAAACTCACTTCTTAACTTAATTCATATTCTAATAAATTTCTAATTAAGAAATAGGCATGAAATATTCACATATAGAGTTCAATATTAATGCTACAACATAAACAAATGAGACATATGTCATGCACACCGATAACTAGAAAGAATGCATATTATAGATACAAGTTTAATAGATAAATAAGTACAGAGTGGAATAAACACACAGGTAAATAAAACCATAACAGAGAGCACTTATATTTAATGAAACAAATCACCAACTGGATGTAGACCAAGGAAGTTCCACCCAACCATAAACACTATAGAGTGTCACTCAGCTTCCCAAACTAGTCAGTACTCAATATCTCAAAGGATTCTTAGCACACACAACAATCCAAAGTACACTAGCTCTCTTCTACCCAGCCTGGACAACCCAAGAGAATGGACCCCCTTTTTTTCCACACAGTCCTTCAGTATGTCCATCTCCTTCTAGGGATCAAGTGCATCTGGTCAAGAATATCCATGCAGGGACTCTCAGGATTCACATTTGTGGGAAAAAATTAATGTATGCCAATGCATCTTAGGCATGCATGCATTGATTCACGACTGTAATACACTAGCAATCATTACAACCAACAAAACCATGGCTCCTCTCCAACAATTCGTTTTTCTCTCCCAACTCAAAAAAATGAATGAGGAATGACGAGTGGGTGAAAGAATGAATAGAGAGAGAACATACTTAAAGGTGTGTATTTGAACAATGGACAATGAAAAATGAGTGAGTGAGTGAAGAAGAACTCCCAAACAACTGACAAGATGGGTTTATATATTTACTTGCAAATCAAGAACCACATGGCCTTCCTAAAGAAGCTCATGTAACCCGTCCTCTCCATTAAAACAATTATGGGTAAATAAAATATAAAATAATACTTAACCCCTCAATCCCCCTCTCTTGTGGAATCATATCCCTCTATAACTCTTGTCCTTGTCCATCTAGCAACCAATGATGTATTTATTATTGATAATGATCAAAACATTACATTTCCTAGGCACACTGGCCTCTTTTAATTGTTTGGGCATTATGTCCTTTCATAAATTAACAAAATACATTATTTAATACGAGGCTCAAAAATGGGGTATTACGTTCCCCTCCCCCTTATTTTGGCACCGTCCTTAGTGCATATACAAAACATAAATAAAAAATTCAAAATTTATTCAAAAAGTTGTGGGTAATCTACCCACAAGGCATCTTCATGCTCCCAAGTAGCATATTTAGGATCGTAGCAGTTCCATTGGACTTTTACCATCTCTGTAACTCGATTCCGAAGAATTTTGACTTTTCTTTCCAATATTCGCATTGGTTGGACTTGAAAGTCTCCCTCTGCCTCTACCTAAATCAGATTCCAATCAATAACATGGTTAGGATCATGTACACATTTTTTTAGCAAAGAGACATGAAATACATTATGCACATTCATGGAAGCAGGCAATGCAAGCATGTATGTAATTGGCCCTATTTTGTCCAATATTTCAAATGGACCACAAAATCTAGCTACTAGCTTTGTAAAACTACCCAACTTCAAAGAGATCTTCTTGGGCTTCACTTTTAAAATCACATCCTGCCCCACTTTAAATTCTCTAGTTGTCTTGTTCTTATCTGCATAAATTTTCTATCTATTTTGAGTTTCCTTTACATTTTTCTTAATTCTAACCATCCGGTCTTCCGTATCCTTGAGCAATTCTGGACCAAGTACCACTCTTACTGCTGGGTTTTCCTAACTCACTAGAGTATTTCATTTCCTACCATACAAAGCTTCAAATGAGCTCATTTTCAATGAAGCTTGATACCCATTATTATAGGAATACTCAACCAAGTGCAAGAAACCTTCCCACTTAGATGGCTTATCCATCACATACATTCTCAACATGTCATCAATTACTTTGTTGACTCTCTTTGTCTTCCCATCTGACTGTGGATGGTATGCTGTGCTAAAGTTCATATTTGTACCAAATCCTTTGAACAATCCCCTCCAGAAATTTGAAGTAAACTTTGTATCTCTGTCTGAAACAATTTCCTTAATTATCCCATGCAACCTAGCGATCTCCCTCATGTAAATTTATGCAATATTAGCTTCTCTATGAGTTGTTTTTGCAGGAACAAAATGAGCAACCTTTGTCAATTTATCAACCACTACCATGATTGAATCATGTTGTCTTGCCATCCTGGGCAATTTAGTTATAAAATCAATGGTTACCACTTCCCATTTCTTCTCTAGAATTGGTAATGGTTGTAGAAAACCCACTGTGTGCCTATGCTCATGCTTCACTCTCTGACATTCCATACATCCGACAATGTAATCAACAACATCTTTTTTCATTCCTGGCCAAAAGAATTGGCTTCTTACTGCTGCACTTGTTTTCTGGTAATCGATATGTCCGACATATGGAACATTATGCATTTCTTTTAATATCAAATTCCTAAGTTATGTGGAACTAGGAACATAAATTCTATTTTTAATCATAAGTAATCCATCTTCCTTCATCTCATATTCTTTAATTTTTTGTTGTACATTTTCTTGCTGTAAGATTTCTTTTACCTGTAGGTAGTGTTGATCTGTAACAACAACTTCTAAAATTCTTCTCTTTAAATTTGATTGATGCATGCTAATGGATGTAGCATGCATGAGATGTACTCTTCTACTAAGTGCATCGACAAATTTATTTTCTTTTCCTTTGATATGCTTGATGTCAAAATCGTATTCACTTAAAAATTTCAGCCATCTCATTTTCCTGGCATTCAAAGTTGGTTGTTCAAAAAGATATTTCAGACCACTATCATCTTTTCTTAATTCAAATATCTTCTCCATGAGATAATTCCCCCACATATTCAAATATTGAACAATGGAATCAATTTCCAATTCATGTGTGGCATAGTTCCTCTCATGTTCTTTAATATTTCTAGACTCATAACCAATGACATGTCCATTTTGAGTGAGGAATCCACCATGTCCTTCCTTGCATGCATTTGTACATACCATAAAAATTTCATTTGGGTCAACAATCTTTAAAACAGGGGCACTAGTAAGTAATTCTTTCAACAAATTAAAGTTCTCTTCACACTCAGATGTCCATTCAAATTTAATTCCCTTCTCTTGAAAAGAACTGATGGGATGAACAATCTTAGAGAACCCTTCTATAAATATTCTGTAGTAACCAACTAATCCCATAAAGGATCTAACTTCTAAAAAATTCTTAGGTGTTGGCCATCCTCTAATGGCTTCAATATTCTCTGGATCCACTGCTATACCTTGTTCTGAAATAATGTATCCCAAGTAATGGATCTGTTCTTGGTAAAAAGAACACTTACTAATCTTGGCATACAACTGATGTTCCCTTAACACTTGAAATACCAATGTTAGGTGATTTTCATGCCCTTCCTTTGACTTAGAATAGACAAGTATGTCGTCCAAGAATACTATGACAAAATTATCCAAATACCATTCATTAAGCACATAAAGACAACTCTACAAATTCATAATGCCCATACCTAGTTATAAAGGTTGTCTTATTGATGTCTTCTTCCTTGATTCTTAGTTCATGGTATCCCGATCTCAAGTCTATCTTTGAGAATATATTTTCCCCTCTTAGATGATCAAAGAGGTCATCAATTCTGGGTAGAGGGTACTTGTTCTTCACAGTGGATTTATTCAGTTGTCAAAAGTCAATACACAACCTCAAAGTTCCATCCTTCTTTTTGTCAAAGAGTACTGATGCTCCCCAAGGTGAAACACTTGGACGTATGTACCCTTTCTTCAACAATTATTTTAATTCCACTGTACTCATTTTGTAAGGTGTTTTTGATACTGGGGCAACTCCTAGCACTAAATCAATAGAGAAATATATGTCCCTCTTTGGTGGAAACCATGGTATTTCTTGGAATATGTATTCAAATTCTTGTAGTACCAAGAATTCTTCAAGGCTTGGGCCCTTTATTTTTTCTGGCTCCTCCACATGAGTTGCATACAATTGACATCCTTTTCTGAAAAATCTATTTAGCTATAAGGCTGAAATATCCCTTATAGAGATGGGTCTTGGAACTCCTTTCACAATGCTCTATTTTCCTTCTTCATCAAGACATGTAAATGTCTTGTTATGAAAATATAGGACATCATGATGCTTTCCCATCCAATCCATTCCAATTAGAATATCATAAGACCCCAATGGTATAATATTTAGATCAGCATTAGTATTCACACCATTAAGACTTATGGAACAACCTCTGACCATATCATGTATTATCCTTTTGGTTCCAGTGGCTAGCTGAACCAAACTTGATTTTTCAAGATTACTTTTCTCCAAATGTAGTCTATCCACTATTTTAGGACGAATGTAATAATGACTTGCTCCTGAATCAATAAAAATATCAACAAGATGATTAATGATATTAACTTCCACCTTGATCATATTGGATTGGTACTCTACTTGTCAATCATCTAAGGTTGCATATATTCTTCCCATGTCTTCTATTATTGTAGCCTCTTGGATGTTGTGCATGGTATTCACTTTGTCTTTTCTGTGAGGGAAATCCTTGTACATGTGATCTTCTTTGCATCCCCAACATTGGATTGGTGGTATTACCATTTTTCCCAAGGAGTCTTCTCTCTTGGATTCATCCTTAGCATACTAGTCGAACTTATTTTTATTTGGGCTATTTCTATTGAAAGGAGGTTTGAATCCTTTCTTTCTCTGGTCATATTTCTCCTTCTTCTTATCCTTCCAAGATTTATGCATGGACTCTTTTCCCTATCCTTGCTCATACAGATACTTAGAATTCCTAATGGTCTCAATCAAAGTTTTGGGTTCATCATATTGAATCTACTCTTTATAAAAGGATGACAGTCCACTCAAAAACCTATGTATTTTCACCTTCTCATATTTTATAAACCCCACATACTTTAGCAGCCCCAATAACTTCTTTTCAGACTCTTCCATGGTCATGCTTCTCAGCCTGAGTTTAAAGAACTCCTATATTTTATTGTCATAGAAGTTCTCTGAAAGGTACCCCTTCTGAAATTATTTCTTGAACTGCTTCCAAGTGATCCTACTCTCATTAATGTGCTCAACTTACTTCAGTTGAACCCACCACATAACATATTTCCCATGTAAATGGTATGTGGAAATTATGGATTCTAGGTTTGATGAGTATTTATGCAATAGAAAATACCTCCTGAGTCCAAGCAACCATGCTTCAACATCATGTTCCATTTCTCTTTCACCATCAAAGGATGGTGGATTAAGCTTCCTCAACACTCCTTGCAAATTGTCCAATTCATGTCTTCTTCTTTGGTGCCTAACATGAGACACCTATGGACTACTTATGGAATCTTCATATGCATAAAATTTCCTTGTTGAGTAGGGAGGTGGGTGATGTCTATGATTTTTTCTAGCACTTCTTGAATAACCAGGTCTTCTGTAGTTATCTCGTCTTTCATGACATCTTCCCTCTTCCTCTTGTTTTGATTTTGATCCATTCTTTGTTTTCCTCTACCATTGATTTAAGATTTGCATCACTTGATCATTTATCTGATTTTTTTCTCTTATCAGTCTCTCATTGTCTTCTTTGTAACTCTGCACTTCTATTTTCAGGATTCTCACAGTCTCTATCGATGTTTCTTGCTCCCCTCTTCTCTTGTGTCTGTTGGATTCTGTCTCTGCATTACCAACATTGATATTTTAACCTTTGGCCTCTTTATCATGTCTCTAATATCCCTCTCCTTCTTCCATTTATTGAATATGTAATCTTATACTAAAATGATATGTTTATAGCCCCTAATCTGCAAAATGTGCAAGCAACCATTTTGTTAGAAATATGCATATCATAATTTTTTTTCCAAACAATGCTACATGTCCTTTTTTTTCTTCTCAGTTCATGAAGAAATATATTATCATTCTCCAAATTATAAAAGATCCATTTTATTCTCCTTTGAATCATCTTTCCAATGACTGTAATCTTGACCCAATTCGATATCTGAGCTGAAAGTTATGGCTTCCTGAAAAATCACTTTCAACCCCTTTTATTTTGTTTTGTAACATGATCTTGTCAAAATATTCCATAGCTCCTTTAACCAATACAAAATTCAAATTCTGCATAGGCAATTCCTTCAAACCATTTTCCATGTGACCATGGCTCGAAACCACAAGCTTATTACTCTTTAGCACCTTCCTCTATATTCTTCTACACATGAGCTTGTTTGGACACAATGTCCGAGGGGTTGGTTACTTCTAGGCCCTTCACACCTCTAATTGACCTTTTTACCTTATCATGAGACCGGTGTTGGGACCAAGTCCTCCAGACTTCAACCTTTAGCTATTCTCCCTTTTCAATCTTCCAACTTCACCTAGAGTAAACTTCGTCGAAACCCTTCTATTAGCTCCACAAGCAGATCACACGGTCGAGATTTGATCTCCCGTTGATTGGAAGGTCCTTCCCCATCTGGAGGCTTCAACGAGATCAAAGAACATGACTTAATCAGGTGCTAATATGGATGGTCCTTAATTAGTTCGGGACTTCGGTGCTTTGGGACTCTGGGAAATTACAATTCTCAAGTCGTTCAACTCCCCTCGGAGTTTTACCCTTCAAAGAACTTACCCTATCCTTCCACTGCTTGATCTAACGATTGAGAATGGTCCCGAAGGGATCTTAGATAGATGGTTTGCATGAATTCACTACTTTATTCTTTGACACTTTTGTTGGTAGAGATGTTGGACACCCCTGGAGGCCATACTCCTAGAGATGATATGGCATTCTGATGTCACCTATGGTGATGTGGACCCATAGCATGTGTGCCATGTGTCACTAAAAAATGAACATGTTGGGGTCCAAAAGGTACTGAATCTAGGTGACACGTGTCCCCAAACAACACCCCTGCCATGTGGCCTACGAAATATAATCAATTAAACAAATGATCTACATTGCTTCGCTCCAGATCTAACAGCCTGTGTGATTTCACGGACTATGGATTTGCACTTTGTGGTTTTGGAACTTCGTAGTTTTGACACTTCGGGGATTCAACACTTTGGGGATTTTCCCATTCTCCAGTAATCATCGAAGTGGTGAATTTTTGAAGTCTCAAAACTTCGCTATCCTTCCACTTCTGATCTATGGATCGCATTAATCCCAAATTCCTATCAAATCAGATGACCGGTGGGACTTCGCGACTTCGGTCTTTTCACGCTTCTTCCTTGTCTCCAATAATCTCGAAAGCGGTGAAGTTCCATATTTTTCCCATCTCTTTCTTGGCTTCGATCAATGGTTGTGATCACTCCCGAAATCCAAAAGGGACGACCACAATTCTACGATCCTTTACAAAGGATTGTTATCTACATGACGCTCTAGATTCTGTGTGATATATGAAGTGATATCTCTCCTGAGCTTTAATATCACAAGGACATATCCATTATTAACCATAATACCCTATCCACAATTCCAACCCATACTGGTCTGGTGTTTCAACTTTAAGCTCTGATACCAATTTGTAATGTACCCAGCCACCCCTAGGTCGGGATACGCTACTTCAAGAGGTAACATATCCAACCACCCACAGGCTGGGAATACTACCTCAAAACTCACTTCTGAACTTAATTCAGATTCTAATAAATTTCTATTTAAGAAAGAGGCATGAAATATTTACATGCATATTTCAATCATGCACGACAACAACCAACATGCATGCATATTATAGATAGAAATTTCATAGATAAATAACTACACAATAGAATAGATACATAGGTAAATAAAACCATAACAGAGAGCACTTATCTTTAATGAAATGAATCACCAACTGGTTGAAGACCAAGAATGTTCCACCCAACTACAAACATTGTTGTTCCAAGTCTCAACAACAATGTCACCCCTGAGCTAGGGCTATGGATCTACAAGGATAGTTCCAGATTGTCACTCATCTTCCCAAACCAGTCAACACTCAATATCTTACATGATTCTCGACACTCAATCACACACAACAATCCAAAGTACACCAAATCTCTTCTACCCATCTTGCACAACCCAAGAGAATGGACCCCCCACATAGTCCCTCAGGTTGTCCACCTCCTTCCAGGGCTCCAATGCACCTGGTAAAAAATATCCATGTTGGGACTCTCAAGATTCACAACTATGGGAAAAAAGTAATGCATGCATTAATTCATGGCTAGAATACACCAACAGTCATTACAACCAACAAAACCATGGCTTCTCTCCAACAATTTTTTTTCTTTCCCAAGCCAAAAACATGAATGAGGAATGACAAGTAGGTGAAAGAATGAACGAACAGAGAACAAAATGAAAGGTGTGAACAATGAACAATGGAAAATGAACAATGAGTGAGTGAGTGAGTGAAGAATACCCCCCAAACAACCCACACGATGGGTTTATATATTTACTTGCAAATCAAGAACCACATGGCCTTCCCAAAGAAGCTCACATAACCCCTCTCCATTAAAACAATTATGGGTAAATAAAATATAAAATAATACTTAACCTCTCAATCCCCCTCTCTTGTGGAATCATATCCCCCTATAACTCTTGTACTTTTCCGTCTATCAGACAGTGATGTATTTGTTATTGATAACGATCAAAACATTACATTTCCTAGGCACACTGGGCTCTTTTAATTGTTTGGGAACTCCAGCCTTTCATAAATTAACAAAATCCATTATTTAATACAGGGTTCAAAACCGAGGCATTACATATTTATACATTTAAATGTCGTTGTAGATACAAAAATACAGAGAAAACAAATAACCCCTTAGGGCATCTATCAAGGATGAATCCCAAGGAAATTACAATAGAAATAGAATTGAAAATATCTGCAATAGAGCACCAGTTTCAGATGAATTCTAATACATATACCTCAATTAACATTAAATAATAAAATTTTAACATAAATTAACTAATACAATAAGAACACATACACAATCAGAGCACAAGTACAAAGAGGTAGAAATCACATGTATCTCTAATGTCAAATTTTAGGTACTTCTTGTCCAAAATTTCATTAATCTCCAAAAAGGTTTACAATATGCAGTCAATAAAACTTTCTCATACACTCTCCAAACCTGAGTTCATGACGGATCACAAAATATATGTAAAATACATCTTCTATCCTCCAAAATTCGATTTCAACTACCTATCTAAGTTAAGATACAGATACAAAATATTATGGCATTAAAATCTATATTAACTGCTGAAAGGAAGGAGTCAAAATTGACTCATTAATTACATATAACAACTTGATGAAAATTATAGTTGAGATGGCACACTTGATGAATCATACAAGCTGATCTGGAGGCGTTTTGGATGCTATGTCACAGTTGTGTAGCAAGGTCGCTGCGCAACAAAAACCTACAGGAAATGCACAACAGGTTGTGCAACAAGGGATTTTTTTCACCTTTTCTTCGATTGTTTAACTTTGAATGGAAAACGATGATGATTTATGGTCATTGTGGCCTCATGATGATGCTAAGGGGCCTTAAAAATGCTTCTTCCTTCTTCAAAACATCACTCGCTTCTCAAAATTTTAAAACCCTAATTTGCCTCAACATTGCAAAAAATGGTGCCAAAATACCTTTGATTGATAAACATGTTATACTTATACATCCACAGTGGCTATTTCATTATCATCCCATTGATTAAACCTTGAATTGAAAACTGATAATACAAACGCCAAGTTGTTGTCTTGAAAATAAGACTGTTACAGTTGCATAACATACCTTGCTGCACACTGAAAATTTTACTCTTTGACTGCCATCACCAAACAAAAAGGGGCTCCATATCATAACTCAGTAGAAACATGATAAGAAGTCCACACTAAACCATTCTTGATCAAATCACTATGCAAATTAATGAAATATTCAAGTTTTTAGGGCATTTTGATAATTAGGGTTTTGATGCATATCATTGGCAAAAAAGGAAAAAAAGGACAAAAATGGTAAATCTAGCTCCAGGGGCTCAAATTTCTGCTACTTCAACAATCAAATCAAGATTTCCTTTCTCTTCAATCTTGACCTGCTGCAAGTTTTGCTTTAGATTCCTGTTCTCTTTCCTTAAAGTCATATTTTGCTGGTACATGTTCTTCAATTACTTATGTAATGGCAGGGTTCTTCTCACCATGAATTTGGCATTGTCTATTATAGGTTCACAATCATCTAAATGTTCTGTAAATTTCAACTTTTCTCTTCTATTCTCATCCCTTAGCCGGATTATCATATCTTGTGCTTCTCTGAGTTGTTTATTTATCCTTTTGAAAGTGTTATCACCTTTACCAAGGGAAGTGAGTTTCTTCTCTTTTTCCGTTGGTTGATCCTTTGCTGGAATTTATTCTTGAGACTGCAATTCTCTAGCTGAGAATCTTGTCAGAGGAACATTGGGCCTAGGAATTTCGTTCACCTCTGGAGTTTTCTCCACTACCTTCCCTTTACCTTTTTCTTTGGAATCTGTTGGAATTGATAGCACTTATTTTTAACCTGTCACTGGGGTATCTTTCTTGACGAATTCTTCCAGGGCTCTCTTCTTCATGTCTCCATTCTCATGCTGTCCTTGTGCTATGAAAAAATGGGCCTTCTTCAACTGTTCTTGTAAATCCATGATCATCCTGTCTTTTTCATCTGATGGAGATGGTTGTATGATGGCCTCTGGAGATTCAATAGGTTCTTATGATGTGTGCATGGATGGAATTATTTTTTCTAGAGATCTAGTGAGTAGCTTACTAGGGGTTTCAACCACTTCTGGAGAGAATTGGAGCTTTTTCCCTTTCTTTTTCATTGGCTGACTCACTGCAGATCCTTCAAATTATTTTTTCCTCTTATTAAAAAACTCTCAGGGATTGATGAGGTGGTTTTTGCAACATATGAAGGGGTATCTCTCCTACTTTGGGGACTGTTGAAAGAATCTACAGATATCCTTGATGAAGTTAAGAAGGAAACCCAAGTCAAGTTCTTTTTTATGAGCTCTTCTAGCACCAACAATTTTATTAGTGAAAAATGGAAAAGGTTGGGTTCAACTTGGTCTTTCCTTTCTTGGGATCTATCTGCCATTTTTCCTAGGCTTTTGTAAAGGTAATAGGGAAAGTTCAAGGGTTTCCTACCAGTGAAATGCATCAAAAGTCTGATGTGGTATTGGTAAACCCTAGTGAACCTCCCCTCACAAGTAAAAAATCTTTGAATTACCCTCAATAGCTTGCTATGATTTTCTAATAAAAACTCTATGGGTGTTGTAGATCTAAAGTCTTTGTCTCTAAATTCAGGCTTCACGAATTCATGATAACAAGCAAGATCTAGTTGCATACCTTTAAACCATTTCTCTCCTCGAGCATAATCTTTGTTGCAACAATGATGGTATCCTTAGAAACCTGAAACTGAATGTTGCCCGCCTTATCTCCAATCCCATAAAATCTCAATGAAAATTCCTTGGTGACCTACATGTTGTACCCTTGAAGCTTCTCACAAAATATGATACACCCAGCTTGCTCAAATGAATCCCTAACTGTTGGATCTAAATTGACAAGCTTCAAATCTTGTGGCTCGATCTTGAGAATGTCTCCACCTTTTATTTTCTCCTTTTTTCCTTATGGAGTCAACATAATGCTGGTGTATGCTGGCTTGGTTGTGAAAATAGGATGATCGAGTTGTTTGTAGGGTAAAAACACAACTTTTACAGATGCAAAGAGAACAAGAAAGAACTAGGGTTTATGCAAGCAAGGTTATGGCTTTGCGTTTTAAGGAAAAATCTAAGCCTTTGGCTTCATAAGAAAGGTCTTCCTATTTAAACTTCAATTAGGGACCTGCGATGATACCTTTAAAGGACATGGGAAGCAAGGAAGAAGGTGTGCAACAGATTTGCGTAGCAATGGAAACATAGTGTCCCCTGCAACTTATGCGCAACGAGCTTGGATGAAGGATTTATGAGTTGCATTACGGAAAAAAGGTGCATGGAGGTATTTTTGCATGGAAAATGAGGATTTTTGAATTCCCAAAATGATTTGAACTACCTATAATGCCAATGATTACCTTGTTGTACCTTTTACCAATTGCGTAGCATTAGGAGGTTGTGTATCAATTTGTGCAATGCTTAACCATTTGATGATGTCACACACCACAAGTAGATCTGATCACATGAGATGGTTTTTACTTGACATGACTTGAATCTAACTATTTATGAATGACTCACATGAACCCTCATCATGAATTTTTGATGACATGACAACCCACATTACTTTAGGACAAATTGAACACCAATGAAAAAGTGACTTATTTGACATGACCCAAGACTTTATTATAAGACCCTATTTAACCATTTTCATAAAACTCACAAAATCACTTTCATCTAAGAAATAATACCATGGTCTTTATAAGACCAAGGCATGATCTTAACCCTACAATACATATTGAACTCAAAATCAGACTCTAGCTACCTATTATAAGACACTAAGAGATACTTCCTACGCCCAATATGTGCACTTCTCTATGCATGCCATTTTTTTCCTTCATCCTCTATGCTAGTGATTTCTCATTAGTCTTATCCATGAACAGAGGTAGTGGGTCTTACCCTACATATGACAGTCTCGTAATCCATGCAATGATTTGGGTGTCAATCGACACTACCATGTTGTAATACCCTAATTTTGAGTCCCCATATGAAATAATGTATTTTGTTTATTTGATGAAAGGTCGGAGTTCCCAAACAATTAAATAGGCCAACATGCATAGGAAATGTAATGCTATGATCATTATTTATAATAAAATACACCGTTGGTTGCAAGAAAGACAAGGAAAAGAGTTATAGGGGGATATGATTCCACGAGAGAGGGGGCTTAAGGGGCTAAGTTATTTTATCATATTTTATTTACCCATAATTTTTTTAATGGAGAGAAGTGGTTACATGAGCTTCTTGGGGAAGACCATGTGGTTCTTGATTTGCAAGTAAATATATAAACCCATATTATGGACTGTTTGGGGGTTCTTCTTCACTCACTATGCTCATTCATTCTTCGTCACTTTATGACCACTTCGACAGGTATGCCTTCGGGGGAGTTGAACAACTTGAGAGTTGTAATATCTCAGAGTCCCGGAGTGTCGAAACCCTGAAATAAATAAGGACCGTCGATCAAAACACCTAATTAAGTCATGAGTGTTGATTTCGTTGAAGCCTCCAGTTGAGCCAAGATCATCTAGTCAACAAAATATTAAATATCAACTGTCCAATCTACTAGTGGAGATAATATACGTACTTTGGCAAAGTGTACTTTGGGAAGTATCACTCTGGAAGAAAAAAAATGAATCACGAAGTGCCAAAATCTTGGGAACCATAGATAAAGATTAGGTAGGATCCTTCTTGGTCATTTGACTGAGAAGTGGGAGGATAGAGTAAGTGGGAATTTTAACCAACATCCATTGATCTCCTACACTTTATGACCACTTCAGCAGGTCAAACTCCGAGAGAGTTGGAAGATTGAAAAGGGAGGATATCCCAAAGACCGAAGTCCTGAGGACCTAGTTCTAGCACCGGTCACATGATAAGGTAAAGGGGTTGATTAGAGGTGTGAAGGGCCAAAAGAAAACAATCCTGCAAAATTTTTTGAATGAGGTCCTATGTAGAAGAATAAAGAGAAAAGCTCTAAAGAAACATTGTTTAGAGTGAATAAGAACATGGTTTTGAGCCCGTGGTCACAGGGAAAGTGGATTGAAGGAAGCGCTTGTGTAGAATTTGAAATTTTGTACCATTATCCTGTGGAATAATTTGACAAGATTGGCACACAACCATTCAATTGCTGCTACAATATCATGTTTGCACAAAAAAGGGTGAAATTGGTTTTTTCAGGAAGCCATAACTTTCAACTCAGAGATTGGATTGGGGCATGGGAATAGTCATTAGAAAGATGATTCAAAGGAGAATGACATTTATTTGTTATAATTTGGATAATTGTGATATATTTATTCATGAATTGAGAAGAAAAAGGACATGTAGCATTGTTTGGATTGTTTTTTATAATATGCATAATTCTAACAAAATGATTGCTTGAAAATTTTGCAGAATTAGGGAGTATAACCATATCAGTTCAAGATTATAATGAATATTCAAGAAATGGAGGAAGGAGAGGGAGCCTTCAGTCATGAAAAATAAGCCAAAGGTAAAAATATTAGTGTTGGTAATGTAGAAACAAAATCAAACGGGAACATGAGCAGAGGGGAACAATAAACCTTAATAGAGACTGTGAGAAGCATGAAAATAGAAGTGTAGAGTTACAAAGAAGACACTTATAGTTTGATGAGAGAAAAATTTTGGATAAATTATCAAGTAATGCAAATCATAAATCAGTTGAATAGGAAAGAAAGGAATGGATCAGACTTAAGGCAGAAGGAAGAACAAGGATATCATGAAAGAAGAAGTAACTATAGAAGAGATTCTCATTCAAGAAGTGCCATTAGAACTCATAGATATCACTCACTTCCTTACTCAAAAAGGAAATTTTATGCATATGAAGACTCCATAAGAAGTCCAAATGTGTCTCCTATTAGGAACCAAAGAAGAAGGCATGAATTGGATATATTGCAAGGAGAGTTGAGAAAGATTAAGCTACCATCCTTTGATGGTGAAAGAGAAAGGGAAGATGATGTTGAAGCATGGATGCTTGGACTCATGAGGTATTTTCAATTGCGTAACTACTCCTCAAACCTAAAAGAAATAATTTCCACATACCATTTACATGGGAAAGATGTTATGTGGTGGGATTAATTGAAGCAAGTTGAGCACATTAATGAGAGAAGGATCACTTGGAAGAAGTCCAAAAAATATTGTCAGAAGGAGTACCTTTCAGAGCACTTATATGACAAGAAAATGAAATATTTATTTGAGATAAGGTTGGGAAGCATGACCATGATAGAATATGAGAAGAGGTTCTTTGGATTGCTGAAGTATGTAGGATTTATCAAAGATGGAAAAGTGAAGATACATAAGTTTTTAAGTGGATTTGCATCCTTTTATAAAGATAATATTCAATATGATGAGCCTAGAACATTGAATGAGACTATCATGAAGGATAAGTACCTATATGAGCATGGAAAGGGCAGAGAATCCATGAAAAAATCTTGGAAGGATAAGAAGAAGGATAAATTTGATCAGAGGAGGAAGGGGTTCAAACCTCCTTTCAATAGAAAAAACCTAATAAAAACCAACAAGATCAGTCTACTAAGGATGAATCCAGGAAAGAAGATTCCATGGGGAAAAGAGGAAGACCACCAATCCAATGTTGGTGTGCAAGGAAAATCACCTATACAAGGATTTCCCTCACAGAGGAGCTAAAGTGAAGACCATGCACAACATCCAAGAGGATACAACTATGGAGGACATGGGCAAGATATATGAATCCTTAGAAGATTGACAAGTAGAGTACTAATCCAATATGATCGAAGTGGAAGGTAAGATCATTAATCATAATGTTTCTATTTTAATTGATTCAATAGAAATTCATTGTTACATTGATCCTAAAATAGTGGACAGATTACAGTTGGAGAAAAACAAGCTCAAAAAGTCAAGTTTGGTTCATCTAGCCACTGCAACCAAAAGAAGGATCAATGAGGTTCTCAGAAGTTGTCCAATAAATATTAATGGATTAAATACAGTGGTTGATATGAATATAATCCCATTAGGATATTATGACATCCTAATTGGAATGGATTGGTTGGACCAACACCATGTTGTCCTAGATTGTCATAACAATACCTTTACATGTCTTGATGAATAAGGAAAACAGAGCATTGTGGAAGGAATTCCAAGACCCATTTCTATAAAGGAGATTTCAGCCTTACAATTGAAGAAATGTTTCATGAAAGGATGTCAATTGTATGCAACTCATATGGAAGAGTTCAAAAATACAAAAGGGCCAAGCCTTGAATATTTTCCAGTATTGCAAGAGTTTGAATATGTATTCCAAGAAATACTAGTATTTCCACCAAAGAGGGAGATATATTTCTCTATTGATTTAGTACCATGAGCCTCCCCAATATAAAAAACACCTTACATAATGAGTACACCTGAACTGAAAGAATTACAAATGCAGTTGGAAGAGTTGTTGAAGAAAGGGTACATATGTCCAAGTGTTTCACCTTGGGAAGAACCAATACTCTTTGTCAAAAAGAAGGATGGAACATTGAGGATGTGTATAGAATTTAGACAACTGAATAAATCCATTATGAAGAAAAAATAATCTCTACCCATAATTGATGACCTCTTTGATAAGCTAAGAGGAGAAACACTATTTTAAAAGATATACTTGAGATCCAGATACCATTAGGTAAGAATCAAGGAATAAAAAATCAATAAGACAACCTTCAGACCCATGTATGGACATTATGAGTTTGTAGTGATGCCATTTGGACTGACCAATGCACCGATTGTATTTATGTTCTTAATGAATGGTATATTCAGAAATTATTTGGATAAGTTTTTCATTGTGTTCTTGGATGACATACTTATGTATTCTAAGTTTGAGAAAGAGCATGAACATCACTTGAGGTTGGTGTTGCAAGTGCTAAGGGAACATTATCTTTATGCCAAGCTTATTAAGTGTTCTTTTTACCAAGAAAAAATCCATTATTTGGGTCATATTATTTTAGAATAAGGTATAGCAATAGATCCAAAAAATAGTGAAGCCATTAGAGGATGACCAACACCCAAGAATGTCTTAGAAATCAGATCTTTTATGGGATTAGCCAAATACTATATGAGGTTTAGAGTAGTGTTCTCTAATATTTCTCATCCCATAACTTATCTACAAAAGAAGGGAATCAAATTTGAATAGAAACAGAGTGTGAAGAGAATTTTAATTTGCTGAAAGAATTGCTTACTAGTGCACCTATTTTAAATATTGCTTACCCAAATGAGAATTTTGTGGTATGTACATATGCATGGAAGGAAGGACTTGGTGGAGTCTTCACTCAAAATGGACATGTCATTGGTTATGAGTCCTTAAAACTCAAAGAACATGAGAGGAATTATGCCAGACATTATTTGGAGCTTGCTTCCATGGTTCATGCATTGAAGATGTGGAGACATTATCTCATGGGAAAAATATTTGAATTAAGGACAGACCATAGTGGTCTGAAATATATTTTTGAACAACCAACTTTGAATGTTAGGAAAACAAGATGGCTGTAATTTTTAAGTGAGTATGACTTTGAAATAAAGCATATCGGGGGAAAAAAAAATAAAGTTGTTGATGCACTCAGTAGAAGAGTACATCTCATGCATGCTATAGTTGTTAGTATGCATCAATCATATTTAAAGAGAAGAATTTTAGATGCTGTTGTTACAGATCAACATTACCTATAGGTAAAATAAAGTTTACAACAAGAAAATGTACAACATAAAATTAAAGAGTACGATATTAAGGAAGATGGATTGCTTATGCACAAAAATAGAATTTATGTTCCTAGTTACGGAGAACTTAAGAATTTGGTGTTAAAAGAAATGCATAATGTTCCATATGCCGGACATCCCGGTTACCAGAAAATAATTGCAGCAATAAGAAGCCAATTCTTTTGGCCAGGAATGAAGAAGGATATTGTTGATTACATTTCCAGATGTATGGAATGTCAATGAGTAAAATCTAAGCATAGCCACTCAACGGGTTTTCTTCAACCATTGCCAATTCTAGAGAAGAAATGGGAAGTGGTAACCATAGATTTTATAACTAAATTTCCCAGGACAAAAAGGAAACATGATTCGATAATGGTAGTTGTGGATAAATTGACAAAGGATGGTAATTTTGTTCCTGTGAAAATGACTCATACAACAACCAATATTGTATAAATTTACACGAGGGAAATTGCTAGGTTGCATGGGATACCTAAGGCAATTGGTTCAGATAGAGATACAAAGTTTACTTCAAATTTATGGAGGGGATTATTTAAAGGATTTGGTACAAATATGAATTTTAGCACAACATACCATCCACAATTAGATAGGCAGAGAGAGAGAGATCAACCAAGTGATTGAAGACATGTTGAGAATGTATGTGATGGATAAACAATCTAAGTAGGAAGACTGCTTGCATTTGGTTGAGTTCACCTATAATAATGGGTATCACGCTTCATTGAACATGAGCCCATTTGAGGATTTGTATGGTAGAAAATGAAATACTCCAATGAGTTGGGACAACCCAACAAACAGAGTAGTACTTGGGCCATAATTACTTAAGGACATGGAAGACAAAATGGTTAGAATTAAGCATAATTTAAAGGCAACTCAAGCTAGACAGAAAAGTTATGCAGATAAGAACATGACAACAAGATAATTTATAGTAGGGGAGCATGTTCTTTTAAAAGTGAAGCCCAATAAGAGCTCATTGAAGTTGGGTAGTTTTACAAAGATAACATCTAGATTATTTGGTCCATTTGAGATCTTGGACAGAATAAGGTCAGTTGCATGCATGCTTGCATTACCTACTTCCATGAATGTGAATAATGTATTTTGTGTCTTTTTGTTAAAAAAGTATGTTCATGATACTAACCATGTTATTGATTGGAATTTGATTCAGGTAGAGCCAGAGGGAGACTTTCAGGTTCAACTAGTGCGCATATTAGAAAAAAAAAATCAAAATGCTCTGGAATTGAGTTATAGAGATGGTAAAAGTTCAGTGGACCTGTTACGGTCCTAAAGATGCTACTTGGGAGCATGAAGATTCCATGTGGGTAGAGTACCCACGACTTTTTGAATAAATTTTGAAATTTTGATTTTTTTTTTGTATATGCACCAAGCACAATGCTAAAATAAGGGGGAGGGGAATGTAATACCCCAGTTTGGAGTCCCCATATGAAATAATGTATTTTTTTATTTGATGAAAGGCCAGAGTGCCAAAACAATTAAAGATGTCAGCATGCCTAGGAAATGTAATGACATTATCATTATTAATAATAAAATACATTGTTGGCTACAAGACAAACAAGAACAAGAGTTATAGGGGGCTATAATTCCACGAGAGAGGGGGCTTAAGGGGATAATTAATTTTAACATATTTTATTTACCCACGATTATTTTAATAGAGAGAAGTGGTTACATGATATTCTTGAGGAAGGCCATGTGGTTATTGATTTACAAGTAAATATATAAACCCATATTGTGGATTGTTTGAGGGTTCTTCTTCACTCACTCTGCTCATTCATTGTTTTTTGTTCACACTCTCTATTATGTTCACTTTTTCACTTATTCATTCTTGTTATTAGAAGGGGACCATGGGGAATAATATTGAGGAGGAAGCCATTGTTTGTTGGTTGTAGCAATGAATAATGTATTTTAAACCATGAATTAATGTCTGCATGCCTGAGAGGCATTGGCTGTTGGATTATTGAGAGGGGGGGTGAATCAATAATAGAGAAATATAATCATTTTTAACCATATAATACAAGTTTTATATCAATGTAGCATTATCATCCAATAACTACAGAGTAAATAATAAATTAACAAATGAACAATCATACACATACACAGTAAACCAATGTTTTACGTGGAAACCCAAAGAGGGAGAAAACCACAGAATGTTTTTTATTATATATCTTGAAGAATTACATTCATTGGAAGCACCAAATTCCTTTGTTTTCTAGCTGTAACTAGAAGGAGGCTCCAACCCCCTAGTTTCTTAGGCTACAACTTGAGGGAATCTCTAGCTCCCCAATTCTTTAGCTACAACTAGAAGGAGGATACAACCTCCTATGTTCTCCGGATACAATTGGAAGGTGGCTACAACCACCTGTCCTTGCCCCTTCCAACCGCCCTGAAATAGAAGTAGAATGATGGAACCACTGCCACACTATCACTGTGAGATATACCACTGTGCAATTGTATCAATTTGTACCAATCACCTGCATCCAACCTGTACAACTATCCTGTAATCAATATGTACCTAAACTGAACATGTATAAAAAAAAATACAAAAGGTATGCGACCTGTAGTGCTGCAACACGCGTATGTACAGGCCCTATTTGTTATGTAGCCTGCATATGTACGTGACCAAACTTTTATGAAACCTACATATGCCTCTGTCCTCTGCATCTCTGTGACCATTTATCCACCTGGAATCATGCCTCTGTCTTCTACATCTGATAAATCTCTCCCCCTTTGTCATCAATTGATCCAGGGGATCAAATTTTGCTAAAAAATTCTAAGTTCTCGAAATCGCTTCAAATCAAACGGGAGTGTAGGCCTCATCGATACGAAACCAACACAACTCATTTGGGTTCAAACGGACGTCGGGAACAAGATATATCGCGTTCTGTTCAAAATGACAAACAAGCAAAAAAAGGGATGCTGACTGTATAGTCCGTACGGACGCTAACATGGCAGACCGTACGACACGTGGCAGGAAGTTTTGTGGACAGTTGGCATATGACGTGGCTTGTTTGTAGTGAATGGGTTTGTGACATGTGGCCCAATCAATGGCTGCCACGTGTCATCTAGATATTGGTTTAACAATTATGCTGTTGGCCGGAGTTGACCCCGTGACCTTCGGGCAGGGTAAAGCCTTGGGAAGGGCCGCCCAACCGGCGCACCCACATGTGTTACTTAACATATGTATGTGTTTTAATATATTTGAGTTTGCAATGATGTGAAATGGGGTGCGGACCGGGTCGGGGCTAAGCCCCGACCCACGGTTATATATGTATTGCATACGACCATTTCTATGGGCGGTTAAACCCACGGTTATATATATATGTGTGGTGTAACCGTTATGGTATGTGTGTGGTTATACATATAACATGTGACCATTGTGTATGCGCATGGTTTAATCCTACGGTTATGTATATGGTTTAAACCTTAGCCCTGTTTTGTATTGCGCGCGGTCATGTGGTGACATGTGCCCATGGGCCTTGGTGGTTAAGGGCCGGGGTGTAACCGTTTGATAGTTTGTACCGGTTGTGCCCGGTGCTGGGTTTTAACGCATAAAAACATGTGGGAGCTAGGTTGAGCCAACAAGGGTGCATTTTGGCGATCCAGAGACAACAAGTTTGAAGGGGAACTTCCAGGAAGCCTATCTTCTTCAATTTTTGGCCAAACGAGGTGTCAAAAAAGCCCAGCTAGGGGTTTTTGGATGTTCTGAAGCCATTGGAGCCATCTATTTGGAATTTTTAGCATTGTAAAGCACATTTTTGAGCACTTTGAACAAATAATACAAAAGATCCATTGGAAGCTAGACCAGGAGATGTAGCCCAAGAGAGGGGTGAACTCCTTTATCATTTGTTGTGTTATGTGTTTTATGTTCACTGTTTATTGCTGCTGTTTATATTCATCTTTGATGAGTAATTTCTATAAAATTTGTGTTGCAAATTGATCCATTTGCATTTTAACACATAAACTAAATCTTGCAAACAATTTCAAGGATTCAAGTCTTCTTCATTTTTAGATCAAGTTGGCATCAGAGCATAGGTTTTTGAAGACTTGATTATTTGCAAGTGTTTTGTTTTCTGATGCTCACAAGGTTGAAACTCACAAGAGGAGAAGGTCAACTTG
>ML797713.1:288188-312315 GCA_009831015.1 Picea engelmannii | reverse complement strand
CCAACACTGGATTATTGACTAAGTATCTTAGCATAGAATGATCCATGTACATCTTAAACCGTGATCCAAACAGATAATGTCTAAACTTATGTAGTGCATACACCATTGCCAGTCCTTCATGCTCTGTAGTAGTGTAATTATGTTCAGTCGTTGACAACTTTCTGGTGGAAAATGCAATGGGATGATCCAAACCTCCTTCCCCTAGCTAAAATATAACCACACCTAATGCTATAGATTATGCATCTACATGGACATGGAATTCCTTCTTCCAATCTAGAAATACTAAAATCAGCGTGGTAACTAGTTTCTTCTTCAAGGTATCCAAACTTTGTTGGAATTCCTCATTCCATTGAAACTTGACCTCCTTCTTCAACAACTTTTCCAGTGGGGTTGTAATCTATGCGTATCCCCTAATGAACTTCATGTATTACCCCATATGAACCATTTTTTGTCATAGTTGTCGCACTGACGTAGGTGGTGGAAAATAAAAAATAACCAAAATATTCACAAGATCAAATAAAATCCCTTGTTTACATACTACATGACCCAACAAGATACCAAATGGTGCTCAAAAAATACACCTCTTCAAGTTCAAGGAAATATGGAATTTTCTACATCTATCGAACAACAAGCACAGAGTTTCAACATGGTCCCTCAACAAACTGAACACTACCCTATCATCCAAGTATACTTCTAGAAATTTATGAATGAATTATTTAAAAGCTGTGACAACAACTCGATAAAATATTGTCAGTGCATTTTCAACCCAAAATGAATGCCTGTATACTGATAACATTCCCATTCTGTCACAAATGTTGTCTTATGCCTATCCTCCTACACAATCTTAATCTACTGATAACCAGAGAATCCATATGTAAAGAAGTAAGCTTCATGTCCTCCTGCATTCTCCAAAACTTCATTTGTAAATGGAGTAGGAAACAAATCATGAAAACAAGCATCATTCAATTTCTATAGGTCCACAAAAATTTTGATTCCACCCATTTTATTTTCCCGAATCACCATCGGGATGATCCATTTCAACTTTGTGATAGGTTCAATAATCCCAACTTATATCATCCTATCTATTTCTTCTTTCACTTTCTTCTTATATACTGGGTTCAATCGATACGGTCTCTTCTTTACTCGATTAACATCCAGCTTCAGAGGAATCCTCATCTCTCCTAGCTCCCTAACAATCCATTTCATTTATGAATATGTAGTTCGGAAGAGGTCATGGTATTCATGCAATAAATCAACAATCTTCTCGATAGTTTCTTCATTCCAATAATCTCCAATGTTTTTGAACTTGGGATTATCCTTTATACCAATATTCACCTTGCTTGTTCTCAATGGCATTGCATACTTGATAGATTCAATCTTGGGACCCTCTACTGCATGCTCTCCCTTGGTTTCTGGTATTTGGAAATTCCTCGGGTTTTCATCCTCTTGGTCTTCTCCAACAACGTTATATCATTCCAAAACCTATTGAACAATTGCATAATATCTGGGCATGCTATATAAAGGAGTTGCTATCGTCGAATATTCTAGTGTATAGATATTGTTCTTAATAATCTACATGTTTGTGTCTACCAAAGGGGCATCATCTTCAAACTTGAAAGTTACCTTGAAGTTGCGAGTCAAAACATCCTAGTCTATTTTTTCTCTATGTACTTCCATTTCTAAGTACCATTTCTTTGATATCACATACAGGGTGTGTACAAACAAGTGCATCCATGTTACACATCACAATTCCACACTTAATTGCCTCACCCTAAGTGTTGAAAGTGTAGTAAAAGTGTCATATGAACCTTGCTAAGTGTTGCATACACCTTGAAACCATGAAATAACATTTGTCACAATCCCTAGTCAACGTGGAGGAGAAATATATTATATGAAGGTCAAAATACTATGTGCACATGAATTTTTTATTAATATTCATAAAAAGGAAATTATTTAGAGTGAGAATCCAACTCACATTTGGTTTCCTAATCTCAAGGAGAGGTTGAGAATCTCATGGATGGTTGAGATATTTTCTCAAACCAAAATCCTAATTTGGTGGATCTTGAGAGATATTTCCTCCTTAAAATCCTTGAGAGATATTATATTAGATATCCCATTTTAGTGGATCTAGTAAGTGATCTTCTCCATGGTGGTTAAGCCTCCAAATCCTATATAATGAGGGCTTTCAATGGATAAGAGGAGGATTATTAGAGGTATCAAACCTTTGATTATAGAGGAAGCTTGGAGATATCAGACTTAAGATCGTGAGATTCTTGCAAGGGTTAGATGAGGAGAGCTTGGAGGAGTTGCAATTGACATCATTTGTGGTCTGTAAGTTTTCTTTGTTCTGATTTAATATACTTGGTCTATTTAATCACCAACTAATGGTTTCATTGTGGGAAGGCTTGTTTGATTGTTTTCTTCTTAGATTTTTAGCGTGTTGTTGGTTACTTCTCTCTTTCTACCATTCTTGGGCTGACCCAGGTTCATCTACTATGGTTTCCAACAAAACCTCTAAAACTATCGCCCCCCCCTGGTAAACCAGAAGGCAACGTGGTACACAGGGTGCACTGCACAGTCTCACCCGAGATAGTTCTATTGGTGGCTACAATGCTTAGGTGCTTGCAACCTGGGAATGGGTGGGGATATGGGATTACACTATGTGATATTCATTTATTTACCCTAACATTCATCTGTACTACACATTCTTTCATTCTTATGCATGCATGTAGACACAATCAAATCTAGATAATCCATTCATGGATTCATCTACTAGCTAAACATTGACAATAAATAAATAAAAAATAATCAATCCACATAACACATGATTTACCGTGGTTCACCCGCTCCTGGGCTACGTCCACAAAGATTTAGATGATTTCTCTTTTATTATGGTTTCTCCAAAATTATAGCGTTGGGTGCCTTACAATGTTCGGTCATTTGGGTCAAGATCTACAATGAGGTGGACTGTATCACACCAGGCTCCTCAGCCTGTGATCTAACCCTCAATATCTACCTTATTTTCTCTCTCTAGCTCAATAACTTACAAAAAAATCTCGGATTTTACATTCATTCTTACCTTCTAGAATTACAATAACATCGAACCCCTATCCAACTCTTCGAACCCCGACCTAGACCTCCAAGGTACCTATTTATAATTATTTTTGGCTTATAATCCATTACATCCTCTTACCAAAACCATAACCCTAGCATGGTTAGGTATTATTTCATGCGCGCCTCACATTCTTTCCTCCTCTATATGCATGTTTACCTTGCACGCCCTGCTTTTCCTGCTAGTTGTCTTTTCCTTCTTTGCGCTTTATTCTCCAAAATTATTCCTTTCCCAAAAATGGGCCTATGCCCAACAAGCCCCCAACACTAACATGTGGCTCGTCCCGAGCCACCTAGGCACTGTGTTCTCCCTTGACAATCTCTGCTAGACTGTGCAACTTGTCCACAAGTTCCCATCCTTGTATTTGTACCTACACAATATTTTCTGTGAGTGCTTCTAGATTCTGCACTGTGATTTCCTCCTGAACCATGGATGTACATTCTTCCTATGTCTGTGTCATGTTTTTATTCTCCTCCTCCAATTGCTCGATGGGATATGTGGATTGATCTTGAAGAGGTTCCATCTGTGCCCGTCTCTCCTACTTTTGCGTCTGCACTGCTATCATTTCTTCTTGCAACTTCTTCAGGTCTTGTGTCCCCTTGAGGCGTTCAATGATACTCATCGTTCTCTGCCTTTGCTTGAGGTCCTGGATAGTTGTGCTTATTTTTCATTCTTCCTGGTCCCACTGCTGGACCCGTTTTTCTTCCTCCATCACTGTCCAATACTACGTTGTTTTGTCAAATAGTTCTGTTGCTGTGTTAGCTTGTTTCTCCAACTCTACTAGTTGGAGTGCAGCTTATGCTTTCCTCTACTCCCTGACCTTCCTCAATTTTCCCTTCAATTTTCCTTTCAATTCCTCAATCTGTTTCCTATAGTGGTCGATGGTTTGGGAAATCATATTGAGTTTCTCCTCTGTACTTGAAATCTCAGCCTGTGCGCTGTTTGAAAGGTGGATGTAGAATATTGTCACCCCCTGTTCAATTTTATCTATGTGCTCTTTCTCTCCTCTCATCTTGAAATTCACTTGTTCAATCACAAGTTCCAAGGATTCCTTGTCACCTTTCGTTTCTTGCAGTTCTACTGCATCTATTCTCACGCGTGACTACACCTCCTACGTGATGCTGACTTGGAGTCTTTACAACACCTTTTTGGGTATGCTGTCTAATACCATGTCGACCTGCACCAAATATTTTAGTGGCGTCTATGTTGTGGTTTCATCCATGTGGAACATGTCATTTGTTGCTCTGAATATTGGACTCGCATGCAAAATTGTGTGAACTATGTATTCCTTTTGTGGTGTAGTCCTTGTTGCTGCTGCTGCTTCTCCCTCGGGGAAGGATTCTATTCCCCTTTCAGACCTCTGCGCGGTTCTAATTTTCTCAAGGACCTACTTTATTCTAGCCAGGTCATCTTGTATTTTCCCTCTTTGGTGCTTGGCTTCTTTGAAGACTTATGTTGCGTGGTCTTGCACCTTCTCTACCACGAAGTCAATGTCATCCTTTGTGATCGTAAACTCTAATAGTTTTTTATGAACTTTTTCCTTGTTGCACGATCCTCCTTTCTGTAAAATTGGCCTCTTAGGTGGCCCTAGTTCCTATGGAGTAGATGCTGAGGGGTTTCCCTGCATTTCCGTAGCCCCTACTCCTTGTTCCTTTTGTTGTGGGGTAGTATCCTTCTGCGCTACTTGTGTATTTTTCTTCGACGCACTCCCCTTCATTTGTTGCACTGGATTTTGGGTGGGTTTCCCCAGCTTTGTCGACTTCTTAGGTGTGGTAGTGTCTACTTCTGTGCTCTTTGGAACTTCTTGGGTTAGGATGGGGACCCTCCAGTAATCATGCCAATCCTGCATGGCCATTTCTATTTTTTCCTCATTGACGTAGTACCTTAATTATAACCACTCCTTCTCTGGGTCCCTGTGTGCTTGGATCCACATATTGTGCCTTGTTATGCAGAAATTGTCTATGTCGCTATACTGCATGACTACATATGGGGTAATTCACCAAGTGTTGGCTATCCTTTCCTATATTTCTGCAAAAGACCTGGCAAAGGTACCCATTTTTGTGCTTCTGTGCTTGGGGTCCAAGTTGCTCCCCAATGATGTGTACCATGCTGTGCGACACCAACCTATATGGTCGCAAAAGTATGAATATGGGGGTTTCCTCCACCCCATTAGTGTGATTAGCATGAGTAGACATGAGTAGTGGAACCCTGTGTCAAGGTCCCACATGTCTTTGCAGTCCTCAAGGAATAAATTCAATAGTTAAGGGGCCCAACTGAGCGACGTTCCATTCACACACTGCACTGCAGCTGCGATGACCTCGATAGGGACTTCCTCCTTGCGACACTTCCTCAATAATTTACAGGCCATGATTTTGGTGGCCATACATGTCGTCGCGTTGCTGATCCTTTTAATAATAATCCCGTGCGAGCCCCTCTCTATCCCATATGTCCTCTTCATTTCTTCAGCCAGAGTTCTCTTTTGTTTTTTTGTCCAGGTACTGCGCGATGTTCTAATCCATTGACAACAGTCCTGTGATTAATGCTATCAGATCTATGTCTATGTAGATGGTCTGCTCCATCCATAGTAATCCTCCATAGAGGACCACTATCAACTTCTTGATGAAGTTGTTCACCTCTTTCCCCCTTCCAAAGTGGGGAATATCCAACAGGTTTAGGATCCCTATGTTTTCTAGGTCAGTTGCCCATGGATTTGTTTGTAGAATGGGATCTCGAAAGGGCCCTATCCCTATGCTATCTAAGTAAACCTGCTGCACAAATTTAGGGAATTTTCTTGTGTCGGCCACATCGTGGTCTGAGTATTTTAGTTTCTCCACGCAACCTAGAAGTGTTGGCGTGGTTTCCACTCTTTCCAGAATGTGTGGGAGTAAAATAGTTGTGTTAGGCTGCCTGCGTGAAGCCTGTGGCATAGGATATTTTCCCTTCTATTTCGATTGTTGGCTTGAGGTCCCCGCCTCCATCTGTCTTATTTCTATGTCAGGGTTTGGTTGGTCAGTGGTATCTTCTACCAGACCCTCTTGTTATTGCATGGTTTATGCTCTGGTGGTTTTGGGTATTGCCGCCTCCATCTGCGCAATGACTTGGCCATTTTCCTACTAGGCCCCCTCGACCATCACAGTTTCTGGTGGGTTTCCCGTATTATGCGCAGGATGTATCTACGCACTACTAGCCAGGTCGACTTCCATGGCCAACGCGGTTGGATCCTGCCTTTCTTCAACCACTGGTGTAGGGTCTATGGGTGCTTCAAAGGGTCAAGGAATTGCATTGACGTAGATGAATTCTGCGGGCTGCCTGGTTTCCTTCCTAGATTCTACTACCTCCTGTGGTGCTCAACTACTCGGGTTTTCCTTCCTGCTTGGATCGGCTCAAGCATATTTTCTAGTGCCATCGTGGGTACTGGTTAGTTTTTGTCGACTTAGCATTCACTGGTTCACTCTGGATTGTTCGCCAACTCGCTTCCGCTCTGCGTGCTCTATTTATCTGCAACTTCACGACTTCACAATGAGTCTTATGTTGCCTGCGTTTCCCCTTTATATAAGAAAGTCATGAAATTTATCAGAGAAGATTCCCCAGATTTGATTAATGTAATGGCACTTTATGCGTACTTTTTCATTGAATTCCATATTTGTTTACAGTTGGCGCCTTTTTGCTGTAATCGTCATTTTTAAAATTTCTACTTTTTTCTGACAATTATTCCTTTTTCCAGTGGGTTGAGCTTTCTAAGTGCGCGATATGTCGTGTATATGTTGCACGTGGATATTTTATTTTCATTTCGCTAAGTCCATTTTTGCTGTGCACAAACATTTTCCTTTCATCGCCCTACGTCCATTTTTTTGTGCACAGTCTTTTGATGTCTGGCGCGGTAACTTTTGTGCACAAGTTTTTTTTTTAGAATAGACTATGTACAGGTTCTCTTACTTCGTGTTAACTTTTTAAGTTCTAGGAAGTCGACTACCGCTATACAGTTTTAGTCGAATCCCATTGATCATTCCTTTCAGTTATGTGCCTTGCAAACCTTTCAGCTATACAGATCCTCCATCTATGATAGTCTTTACTTCACATGGCCCCAGCCAATGCATTATGAATTTCCTTGGATGTTGAAGAAATTTAGTGTCATACACTAAGACTAGGTCTCCCTCCTTGAAACTCTTCCTCTTGATATGTCTATCATGCCAAGCTCGATCTCTTTATTTCTGTACTTCTTGGTGAAATCCCGTTATAATCCTATCTTCCTCCATCTCCATCAACTGATTTAGCCTTTGTTTTACTGCACCTCGTTTTGTCATGTTGGCAATTGCTGCTATGTGAAGACTGGGTACTAGGAATTCTAATGGCACCACTATTTCTTGTCCATACACTAACCTGAATGGTTTCTTTCCTATCAACTTTTTGCATGTAGTCCTATATTCCCACGATATTGCTGGTATCTTCAAGTCCCAGTCATCCCTGTTAACATTGCAGATCTTTGTTAAGGAATTCTCTAGGATATTATTAAAATATTCCACTGTTCCATTTGCTTGAGGGTGACATGGTGTACGCTTCTGATGATAGACTTCAAATTCCTCAATCATAGTACTGTTGATAAAGTGAGTACCTTGGTCACTCATCAAAATCCTTGGGCATCCAAATCTAGTGATCACTTTCTCAAATAGGAAATGTGCTGCAATATTTTAGTGGTGCTGCTTCTTCCCATCTTGTTAAGTATTCTACTGTAGTAATGATATACCTTGATCCCGACCTTTTTTCTAGTGGGTTAATTGGTCCCACAAAGTCTATTTCCCATTTGTCGAATACTTGCAAGGTTACTTGTGGTCTTACGTGAATCTCATCCCTTCTATTATGTTTACCAACCCTCTGACATACATCACATCGCTAGAAATAATCCTTAGCATCTCTGTGACTGGTTGGCCACCATAGTCCTGCATGAAATACCTTTTGTGTGGTATCTTTTCTTGCATAATGTCCTCCAACTATTCCTTCATGTGCCTCTGCTAAAATCCTAGGCCTCTCATGTTCTAGTACACATCTTCTCAAAATGTTTCCTGCGCCCATCTTGTATAAGTGTCCCACAATCAATTGATAGTATGAAACTATGACTACCATATTTTTCTTTCGCACAATGTTAAAATCTTGTGGCACAGTCCCTGTACTCAAGTATTCAACGATGTTAGCATAATATTCTTCAACTACTTGGACTGAAAATAATTGTGCATCGGGGAAGTTGTCCTCTAAATTTGTAGGTTTCTCTCCATTGGTGATTCTTGACAAGTGATCCGGTCCTACATTCAACTTCCTCGGTTTGACTATCACTTTGAAATCAAATTCTTGAAACAACAATAACCATCTACAGATCCCCCCCCCAACACTGGCTTGTTGACTAGGTACTTGAGGGCTGAATGGTCTGTAAACATTTTAAAGTGTTTTCCAAATAAATAGTCTCTAAACTAATGAAGTGCATATACCATTGCTAAGCCTTCTCTTTATGTAGTATTGTAATTATTCTTTGACTCTTCTATTTTTCTTCTAGAAAATTCTATAGGATAATCCAATTCCCCTGTTCCTGGCTGCGCCACAATAGCTCTAAGTTCTATGGCTGATGCATCTACATGCACATGAAATGTATTTTCCCAATCTAGGAATACTAGTATAGGTGTTGTGACCATTTTTCTTTTAGAGTGTCCAAACCTCACTAACAGTCCTCATTCCACTGAAATATGATGTCTTTCTTGAGTATTTTCTCCATTGGCACAGTGATCTGTGCATACCCTTTTATGAATTCCCTATAGTATCTAGGGATGATTTTAGGGGCTAAATTTCGCTCATGGACTAATTTTCCATGGTTTTTCCAAAAATGAGATTCGCTATTTTAAAAATTATTTGCCCAAATTCTATAGGATACAATTATTTTACCTTAAAAATCGCCAAAAGTTTTAAAAAACTGTATAAAATCCTTGGAAATTTGAATATTTTTCAAAAATATCGTCAAACATTTATAGTTTGCATATGAAGGATTAGTAATATTCGCCAAGGTTTCTACATTTTAAAATAAATTTCCATCCTTAAAATCATCCCTAATAGTATCTTGTATGTCCCAATGTTTCTCTCAACACTGATTTGGGTGGTGGTAAATTAACAATGTCTACAATCTTGGAAATATCTATTAGCAAGCCTTGCTTGCACACTATGTGTCCCAATAGTATTCCAAAGGGTGTCCCAAATATGCACTTCTTGATATTTAATGATATCTGACACTGCCTGCATCTTTCCAACTTTATCCTTAACACTTCTACATGGTCTTTCAATAGAATGTATACTGTCCAATCATCCAGATACACTTCTAAAAACTGATGGATGAATTCTTTTGAAACTGGCTATGACTACCCTTGAGAATATCGCTGATGCATTCTTCAGTCCAAAAGGCATGACTGTGTACTGGTAGGATCCCCATTCTATGGAAAAAGTGGTATTGTACCTGTCTTCTGGAGCTATCTTGATCTGATGGTAGCATGAGAATCCATCTATGAATGAATATGCTTCTTGACCTCCCACATTCTATAGGACTTCATCAGTAAAATGGGTGGGAAAAGGTTCATGTAGGCAAGCATCATTTATCTTCCTCAGATCGACACATATCCTTATGCCTCCTTGTTTCTTCTTCTGAACTACCATAGGGATTATCCATTCGGATTCTTGTACTAGTTCTATGATTCCAGCTTCCAACATTCTATCAATTTATGCTTTTTCTTTCTTCTTATATATTGGATTCAGTCTATATGGTCATTGTCTGATAGATATAGCCTCAAGTTTGAGAGGTATATTCATATCTCCTAGCTCTCCTACTATTCCTTTCATTTCTGTAAAGGTGGTTGGGAACATGTCACTATACTCATGCAGTAACTCTGTTATTATTTCTACTATTTTTTCATCACAGTAATCTCCAATGCTGTCCATTTTGGGATTATTAGTTGTCATGATGTTGAATTTATTCACCTTGATTGGTGAAACAAACACTTCTGATTCCAGAGATGGACCTTCCACCTCTCTTTCTCCTTCAATTTCTGTAACCTGAATGTTGCACGGGTCATCTTCATCTGGTGCTTCTTCTTGCACATGGTAGCATGACAATAGTTCATTAACTGTTTGTCTGTTCTGCTATTGATACTCTGTTATAAGTTCAACCTATGTTTCCTTAATAAATTTTGAGTGTTGAATCAATGTTTGGGTTCTCATGTTCAAATGAGAAAGTGACTATAAAATTCTTCTCTAATGTTGTCCATTCTGCAGTGCCTCTGCTTAGTTCTTGGTCTACATACCAGTTTGTTGGAATTCCTTCCAATGTGTGAATGAAGTGATGATGCCATTCCTATGGTGGTGTCATTATCCATAGTGTTATGAACTTCTCCAAGTGTTTTTTTGGTGTTCCCCGTCCCTCATATCTCTGCATCTCATTGCTTCCATGTTTTGCGTCGAATATAATGCACAATAATCACTTACATTGGTACCAGTTATTATCTGTCTCTTTGTTCCCACCCCACCATCTTACAGGTGTTTCCTTGAGTGCTATGTCCAGGTCTAAGATCCTCTAATTTTATAACACCTCATCTTCGTATATTGTTAGGAATTCTTCTAAATCATTAATGCCATGGAAACTGGGAGGTTCTCTGATTTCTGTACCCACTCATCTTACTGCACAGTCTATTATTGCGCACCTTCTTGTGGATACTTCATGTAATATCTGCTGCCAATTATCCAAACCTATATCTAAGTCAGAAGTGCACTATGCGATGCTTCTCCAGCTGAGTATTCCATCTGTAATTGGGTTGACATAATCTTCTTTGTGCACGGTGATTTTGTATAACTGGTTGATTTCCTCCAGATCTAAGCAAGTGGGATCTATAAAACTTTCTCCTTCTGATGGATCTAATGGTGCAATGAATCTATAGTCTCCTGATTCAAATGTCATCTTCCTTGTCTTTAAGTTGATTATGTCCTAGTTATCAAATTCCCAATCCAGTCCAAGCAATGATGGATAAGGTGTTGTGCCATCCACTATTTTTATCACTTCAAAGTCTCCCTTAGTGCGCACTCCATCCAGATCTACTGTCACACCCTTAAGTATTCCAATTGGTAGAACTCAGTGTTGGTTTTCTATCTTCATTGGACAAGTGAATAGCCTAGTGTGGGATCTCCCATGCACTGCCATGTCTTCTTGGGTAACACATTTATCTCATAGCCTAAATCTAGTATGATGTCCCCCATATTGGAATCTCTAATGTTAGAATTTAGTATGAATTCCCTACTTGTCCTTCTTCTTGTATGAAGGTGATTGACTATTTTTTGTTCCAATTTCCCCTCTACCTCTGTGTTACATATTTCTATCATATTTTTCAAAATTTTAACAGATTATTAGTCATTTAATATCTTAACACAGGATTGCAGAAAATTCTTTATGTTAATTACTTGCGCTATAGGTGGTATTTTGCTGGTGTGATCCATTGATAGGGGCATATTGTACGTTGGTATGTTAGGAGTATGTTGCGTGGCTGATGTAAATGCAACATCTCTCTTGAGGATCTCCTTCCTTTATTCCTTGAATATTTATTTTTATTTCCCTACATCAAACCGTTTCTGTGGTTCAATATTCTTCTTCACCCATTGGTATTGTGCTAGATCCCGTCATACTGCGTGAGCTCCTATCTTAGCTCCTCCGCATGTAAATATGTTGATATTTATTCCATCATCCATTTCCTCTACATAGATACACTGAAAATTATGATTGTTCTGATTCCTCTTCTCCTGGATCTTCCCCAATAGTGTCGAATAGTCTTTTGTGTCATGATCTGATGCGCGACAATATATACATGTTGAGAGTGGAAGTGGACATTCTCATGCATAGTGTCCTGGTTGTTGATAGTTATGAAATACCACTTATCCTCTCCCTCTTCCAAAACCTCATCTAGCTCGTCCTCTACCTATGTATCTAGCTCGATCTCCTCACAGTGCATTGTACTGAGGTACCTGATTATACTGCGTGGGATTATACTGTGGCTGGGTAATATTGTATTGTGGTGCACAATGTTATAAGGCTTCTGCACAATGTTATATGGGGTTGGTACTTGGTTAAAATGTGTTGCATCTTGCTCTGTCATCATTTATTCCTACACCCTATAGGTGTCTGATGTTATTTCCCTCATCAAATCCATCATCCTACAGTCTTTGTCATCATGGACCATTGACTTGCAAAAGTTGCAGTATGAACTCTTGGGTACTGTCTGATACTTCTGCATCGTTGGAAAATGATATGGACCATGTCCATGTGTTTTACAGACCTCATACCATTGTCCTCCTATTGGCAAAGGGTTTGGTAGCCTTTTTTCCATGTACTGTACAAAATTTGGGCATTCATTCTTGTGGTGTCCTTCTGTCCTACATGTGGTACACCAAACAACTTCTCTTTTGTCCTTACCCCTGTTATGGTTTAATTGAAATGTTATATTCTTTAGATCCTCCTTCAACTCCTCTATTACTGGATCTATCTTCTAGGATTATTTCTCTTCTAGTTGTAAGGCTACCTACAGAGCCTCTACCTAAGTTTGAAACTTATGCTGCCTCAAAGGGTATTTCAAATGTGGTAATAGCGAGTTCACAAAGAGATGTCTATACTACATGTCAGTCATGACATATTCCAATTTACCCTTCAACTGTTTGAACATCTGATCGATCTCCCAAACACATTCTCCTGGTTTCATTCTGATATCAATCATCTCATTCATGTATTGATCTTCAGAACTAGGATTCTAAAATTCATTTATCAGTAGCTTCTTGACATCTACAATCGTTTGGGTTGGTCCTAGTGGACTGTTTGCAGCTAAGATCATGTACCAATCTAGTGCATGGAATATTAGTGTGATAGCTTACTGCACAAGTTTTGTATCCTCATATGTGATCTGCTTTGCTTCCCAAATCTTCTCACAGATAAATAAGTGCTTTTAAGGATCCTTTGATGCTTCTCCCTTGAATTCGGGTAACCTGATGGTAGGATCATGTCTTGCCATTGCAAACTGTGTTGGAATACTACCTCTGTGCAGTGTATATCCTTGACTAATGCTTCCTGAATTGGCTCCCCCAGTTTCTTCTCCTTATGTAAATGTACTTCCTGCTGTGTTTCTTCCATTGAAATTCGATTGTCTAAATGGTGGTATTCTTTCTGGTGTATTAGTCACACATGGGTTTATGGGTTCCACACTGGCACTGATATGGATAGAAGTGATGCCTTCTCTTCCTGCCCTTGGACATCTTATCTTCCTTTCATATTTTGCATGCAGGTTTTCCTCAATCTGCTCCAGGACCTGGAGATCCTCTACCTCTTCTTCATCACTTTCCAAGCTCTCTCTCTCAACTATGGCTCTCTTTTTATTATTCATCTTATATTGGTAGGGTTATCCACTGCGCGTCTTTCCATATGTTACCATTATCTGCTTGATCTAGTCTTCCTCCATCATAATTGGGTCGAAGTCCTCCTCCTTCTTTCCTTTATCCATTTCTCCCTCCGTCCTTCGAGCTCTAGTCAATGCTTCCCCCCCTCCCCCATGCACGCAAGGAAGTTTAGTTGTCTGATGCCATTGTCATTACACCTTTGTCATACACTAAAATCTTGATGTAAGTATACAAATATCTCATATACCTACCTCTAGGTCCCTTCAGAAACTCTTTCTTTGTTGCATTGTAAGACTTCGATGTATCTACTACAAATTGTGTGATAAATCCTGCAACAATGTTGTCTAACCAGAAATCTACTGTGCGCGTAAATTTGTTGTCAACTTGTTGTAACTGCGTGATCTCCACATAATTCCACTCTAGTTGTCTGATCTGATTTGTAGGGTGGTTGTCTTTCAACCTCAATATCCACTCCTTCAATACATGAAAGAAATCACAAAAAAATACTTCATGCAAGTCGCTAAATACATACTTGTCCAAATATTTGCACAGTGTTATTTTAGGGTTTCTGTTATCTTGTTGCACAAAATCCATCTCCTTTGTCTTCAACCATATTTTGATGTCTGCCTTCATTGGATTCCACAGTCTAAGCATCCCCTTCTATATTCTCATTCTTTTAACATTTCCTCACCAGATATGACATTCTTTTCACGATTCTTAAACATATATCATTCACTCAATCCCATTCTATTCCAATTAGAAACATAACCATTTGTTGGTTACTTATCTCTTTCAACCATTCTTGGGATGACCTAGGTTCAGATCTACTATGGTTTCCAATAAAACCCTCTAAAACTATCAGCCCCCCTAGTAAACCAGAAGGCAACACGGTACATAGGGTGCACTACATAGTCTCACCCGAGATAGTTCTATTAGTGGATGCAATGCTTAAGTGCTTGCAGCCTAGGAATGAGTGGGGATCTAGGATTACAATCTGTGATCTTCATTTATTTTCTCTAACATTCATCTATACTACACATTTTTTCGTTCTTATTCATGCATGTAGACACAATCAGATCTAGATAACCCATTCATGCATTCATCTACTAGATAACCATTGAAAATAAAGAAATAAACAATAATCAATCCACAGAACACATGATCTACTGTGGTTCACCCCCTCTTGGGATACACCCACAAATATTTGGTTGATTTCTCTTTTATTATGGTTTCTCCAAAATTAAAGTTTTGCGCTCCTTACAATATTCAATTATTTGGGTCAAGATCTACAATGAGGCAGACTAGAACACACTAGGCTCCTCAACATGTGATATAAACCTCAAGATATACCTTATTTTCTCTCTCCATCTCAACAACTTACAAAACAATCTCATATTTTACAGTCATTCTTACATTCTAGAATTACTATCACACCGAACCCCTATCCAACTCTTCGAAACTTGACCTAGACCTCCTAGGTACCTATTTATACTTATTTTTGTCTTATCATCCATTACATCCACTTACCAAAACCCTAAACCTAGCATGGTTAGGTCTTCTTAGATGCGTTCCTCACATGTTTTCCTCCCTCTATATGCATGTTTACCTTGCACATGTTGCTTTTCCTTCCAACTATCTTTTCCTTCTTTGCACTTTATTCTCCAAAGTAATTCCTTTCCCCAAAATGGGCTTGCTCCCAACGCGTTTGTTGTTTTTTTTTCTTAGTGGACCTTAGGTTGAGTCAGTGTCAATGGAATCAATTCCTAGTAGTACCAACAAAAGAACCCCCTTTCCCAAGGAACATTTCACTTTTCCTTCTTTTGGAAATGTTGCTCCTCCATGCATTACAACACTGAGTATTTCGAGACTCACCATTGAGTTACTGACTTGTTTTTTCCCCACTATGGTGATCTCGACTTTTCCCATTGCTTCAATTGCACCTAATTCTTTGGATGTAAGTACACCACCTAAAAATCAACCTCATGTCGACCTTTCGCCTTCTTCACCCGTTAGGTCTCCTTCCCTTTCTTCTTCTTCGCCTAGTGAAGGCTCTAAAGAAAGTAGCCAAGTTGATAAGAAGAAGAAGAAATGAAAGGGAAAGAAGAATAAAAATCATAAATATACCAAGCATCCAAGTGCATCAGGTCATGTTGGATCCGAGCAACCATCTACTGTTAATTGTACTGGGAGTGTTGATAAAGTCGACAAGTCTAAAATGAAGAATCCTAAACCCAAATTCCATTGCAGGATTTGTAATCATGACCACTTTCTGAGGGATTTCCCTGGTCTCCCCAAGGTCTTATAAATGTGGTCTCCCCTGCTAAACATGTTAGTGACACCCTATCAACTAGTGATGTTAAGGTTGGTAAGAAGAATATAACTCTCAAATTTCCTTGTATGTTATGCAAAGGTGATCATTACTCTCACCTTTTCCCTCGTATGGATGAGGCTTATTATATTTTGGAAAATATTCAAATTCCAAATGGTTATCATAATATCTCTCCCAAACCATCATTGTTTGATGGACTGGTCATTCTAGTTCCATCCTCGGTCAATCCAGTTGATCAGGTGGTCAATCTGGTTTCATCCTCGGTTGAACCACTAACCCAAGTAGTGTTGGCATGCTTATAGGAAGATTGTTCTTGTCATTGATGGCAAGATCCGAGTGTGCATCGATGGAAAAATGGGAACAATGTAAGCTTAGTTGAAGAAGAAAACACTATGCAGAGATAAAATATCAGGAGAGATATCAATCTGAGATGTGCAAATGAGATCCCATACATCAAGGCTTGTAGAAGGATAAAAGGTCGTGGCTCGGAGAAGGATCAAAGGTAATCTCAGGTGAAGAAGAAAAAAAATGCAGATATCAAAGTTCAGGAGAGATAGCGCTCTGAGACGCTTAGATGTGATCCCATACACTAAGGCACACAAAAGCATCAAAGGTTGTGGCCTTTGACACTTAGATATTTGAGGAAGTCAAATCTAATGAGGAGGAGAGATAGTGGCCGTTGGATCACCAATCCTGAATACCCAATGTCCATTAGATTAGAGTCCATACAGGAGGAGCACGCAGAGGAGGATATTAGACCTCGGTCATCAGATCAAAGCACGAAGGACTAGCAACCATTGAATCTAGTATAACTGCGAATAGGATAATGGCCAAGAGCCATCCTCGAACTCACGATATGCGAAGTCATGAAAATGATCCGGGTCGATTGATCCAGAGGACACATGGCGAGAGATCAACATTTCAATGACTCGCGAGTTGGAGAAGTCAAAGCTGAGAGTTGTAGGAACTCACGATATGAAAATTTGCGAAATGATCTAGGCCGTCGGATCACCGAGAGATCTTGAACGTTGATATGATATGAAGCATTTTAGAGTTTCGTGAGTTGGGAGTTTTCGAGGCAACTCATAGAAAAAACTCATGATATGCAAAGTTGTGAAATGATATGGGCCATTGGATCATCAATAGATCTCGATCGTTGATATGATATGAAGCATTTCAGATTTTTGCGAGTTGGGAGTTTTGAAGCAACTCATAGCAGGAGTTAACGATACACGAAATCGTGAAGCACCCTCTTGCTTGGCCCTTGGTCACAACTGTTGGTAACATTGATGAAGGTTAAGGGAGGATCTTGCACATTGCTAGGATTCACAATGGAGATCACTAAAATCACAAAATATATTTTCAAATAGGGTTGTGGTCATAGCTAGTGGTCACATCAGTAGAAGAGAAGGAAAGGAGCTAGCGTTTCTAGGATCCACCTTGGAGTTTCGTGAGTTGGGAAAATCGAGGTGAATCGTAGTCGATCACCCGAAATGAGAAATCACGAAACAACTGTTGGATAGGCATATGATCACCGTCGATGGTCATGTGAAAGGAAGGGGCTTAGCCAAAAAATCTAGCGCCTACTGTGTATATTTCTTAGGAAGGGAAAAGGCGGAAAAGGCATGAGTGCCTGGAGGTTCTCTTAGTAACTTCTAGAGACATATTGATTGTAGCTGTAGAAAATGATTGATTTAATCTACCAAAGAATTTGAAGAATCTCAGGGTGATTACCAGAGGAGCTGAAGAGTCTCGAGGTAATTTCTAGTGGAATGAAGACTGTTGTAGGAAAATCTCCCTGCGGGCAGGTAGATTGCCTCAAAGATCTTGACCCTAACTCTAAGACAGAAAATGCTTAACGTCGACACTGACTTCCTTTCAAATCTATCCAAACTAACATACGAGAAGGGAAGATAACAGAAGTACCTCTTTATCGACGTTTGTCCCTGCACGCTCCGATCCTTTGCTCCTCGCTGGATCCTGTGGACAAAACAAGATACGACCACTTCCTACTCTATTGATGTTAGCTTGAAAACATATCTATCTATCAACGATAATTTCTTGTAACATCAGACACAAACTAGAAAGAAACAGGCCAAGCGTGTCATATTAATGAGAATAACGACAACAATGCTTACAATCATAGATGCGAATGCGACAACTTCTTCAAGTCCCCTTCGTCTAACCCTTGCCTGAAAGATCCACAACCTGGATAACGACAACTTCACTGATCACTCTCCTTTGGCTGACTGTGTGTTTCCTACAAGATCATAGGTTTCATGCTGGCAGTTCCTCCTCCTTTCCACCATCATAGAGCCTGCTTATATAGGTTAAGAGGAGCTTAACCTCTTGAGTTATCTTTAGAACAAGTTGGGAACTTTCTCCTTAGATCAGGGATCTCTTGATGAAACCAAGAATTCGAATACAACTGCCTCCTAATCTTGAAAGATCCTCCCCTTATTCTCCTCAACGGGCCAACTACTGCCTCATATTAGGCAGCGCTCCCTTAGAAGGGGCATCAGAGCGTTGTAGCGCTCCCTGAGAAGCTTAAGGGAAGCACCAATGCTCCAAAAGTGAGAAGTTCTCCTTCAGAAGGGCATGAGAGCATTATAATGCTCCCTGATGCCTTGTAGGGGAGCGCCAGCACTCCTAAGGCTGATATAGGGGAGCACCCCCCCTCAAAACCTTAATTTCAGAGCTCTCTTCAGGTGTTAAGAGTTCCTTGTCCTCAGTTAACCAGTTCTTCTTCTTCAAACCAAGTACATGAGATGTTTTAAGTGTCTCTTTAGTGTTTTTGACATGGCAGTATGCTCGAACATCGTTTGCGACACTTGTGACCAACTTGCGACACTTGCGAAAGTTGTAAGGAAGATGCGACACTTACGACAATTGAGAGGAACATGTGACACTTATCCATTTGAGTAGTTTTGACGTGTAACAGATTGCCCCCCAAAGTATGAAGTTAGAAGATGCGAACTGATAACTGAAATGCTTTGCAGACATCCAAGAAAGGGTATAGGCTCGGGGAACTTGACGAAAGCTTCACATAAACATCCAACAAATATCATGACATATTTCAAAACCCAAGGCAGAAATACCTATGCTTGGGTGATCAAGACTTGCAAGATATGGCCGCCATAAAATACACTGCAGATCCATAATTGTATTGATAAAAGGTATAGCCACCGAATATTCAATGTGGATCTATACTCTAATGACTCGGATCGATCGTAGCCATGAAGAATACACAGTGGATCTACGAGATGACAAGACATAGCCATGACCAATACAAAGTGGATCTATGTAATAGTGTATGTGTCCTTTTTCCAATAGAAACTCCTTCACGGCCTGGGCCAAGTATATCAAAATGGTCACTCGACCCAGGGTCTTCTTACCAATCTCAACACGGTACGATTCCAACCATGTGAATAGATGTCTTGATATCGAACATGGAAGAAACCACTTGATTACTGGTCAATGGTGTAAACCGTTAACAAGTGCGAGGGAGATCACCATTAATGTCAATGATTCCCAAGGTACCCTAGTACATTCCAACGAATGTGAATAGATGAGCTGAAGTCGAACACCCATGGAATCATTTGATCATAGGTCAATGATGTAAACCTACTGTCGAATGTGAGGAGGCCTGCCATTGAGGCATGCAGGTCCCAAAGTACTAACTGGTTTCTAAGTCTGATTCCCGGATACTGTGTTGAATTCAACAGGAATGGACTCATCGTGGGAGGGCCTTGATGTATCCCCCATCAACGACATGAAATGGACATAGAGATGTAATAGGTAGATCAAAAGATCATGGACTGACACAGGTTTTGAGGCAAGATATTCGGGATGGTTAAGTTTCGAGGTAGATACTTCCCTTGAACACTGAGGCACAATAGAAAAACATGACATGGACCAAAACTATGCAGTGGATACTGTGACTTGCGTCAGGTGACCCAAAGGAGCGAAAGGAACTCAAAGGATTGGCTCAGTGTAGAGTTTCAGTGGATTATGATATGTGCAAATGACAAAGTGCCGTGTTCAAGGGCAACTCTAAGAAGTGTTGGATGATGTTCTCAAGAGACTGCTTGGCTTGCTCCTTTAAATTTTTTCCCCCATCCAAATAGATGAGTACCTCTTTTTGATTTAATGAGCTCGAGGAGGATAACACATGCTCGATATAACTCACCTTCGGTAAGTTCTTCTTCCTTTGTTTAACGAACCGAAAGAAGTAAGGGTTCGGTCCCATATGGGCCTGTCGATGTGTGCTTTAACGAGTCCTAAAGACAGAAAACTTAAAGGTTTTTTGGGATTATAGAGTTTGGAAAAACACTTAAAAGAGAACTCTCTCAGTTCCTTTTTCGTACAGTAGTCTAACGAGACCGAAAAAGGGGTAAACTATCGCTCGAAAGACGCCCTTTCTGACCTTTTAACGAGTGTGAAAGGAAGCAAGATCACTCGACAATATTTTCATATTTAGAGAGTCTGAAAAGGGTTTAAAGTAGACTCCAGTGGGGTTCCTTTTTCGTGTGTTCGTGTATTCATACGGGTCCGAAAAAGAGACAAAATTTTACCCGGTTTCATTCTCATGTATTTACGAGCACGAGAAAGAACAAAGACTAAGCTCGGTATGCCCCCAGCTTGAAAGCTGGTGACTTGACTCTAGAATGATCATCAAAGGATGGAGACATGCCCCCCAAGCTTCAATTCATTCATCGACTTTGAGGTTGTCACCAATTTTTGTGCTATATGGATAAAAAGGATATAGGTGGATGAAATGAAGGTTCAAAAATGAGACCTACCGGAAGACTCGACTCGACATCTACGAGATCTGGTGAAATACTCAATTTGAAGGGAGAGGTGATTGTTTCATTTTTTAATGAGCTTGACACAGGAAAAGAACTATGCTCAAGGTTCTGGGTTCGATCCCCAGATTGTTGTTTCATTTTTTAATGAGCTTGCTACAAAGAAGAAAACTATGCTCAGGGCCTCTATTTCATTTTTTAACGAGCTTGCCATAGAGAAGAGAAAATATCCTCGTGACCTCTGTTTCATTTTTTAACGAGCTTGCCACAGAGAAGGGAAACTATGCTCGTGGTCACTTCTTGATCATGGCTTGCAAGAGGAATATGCTCTGGAAGGATACCATGTCAAGGGACAAAACGTGGTCATGGCCTCCAGGAGATCTTCGCTGGATGGAAGACAATCACTCGAGAAGGAACACATATCGAGGGTCACGATAGGAGTAAGGAGAGAAGGTTCCAATAATCCTACCGAAGAGATCACCATGTCAACTACCGGATCCAAATCATCGGAAGTTGAGGTCATGGGAGACAACGCCACATAATTGACATGTGGCGAGGGTGATACTATTTTCATATAAGAACCACTTAGGGAGGTAACCCAGTCAGAGCCGATGAATGAAAGTTGATAAATAGTCACAATTCTTCCATTGTGAGGGAAAGACATCACATGGAAAAGAGTGGATACAATAGCTTTCATGGCATAGACATAATCCCCCCCAAGGAGTAAAGTGAAATCCAAGGGGTCTCGGACTACCATGACATCGATAAAGATAGTTTTCCCTCCCAAAGTTACAGGAAACTGAGAAAGGATCCCTAAAGGTTGACCAGTTCTTCTGTTAAAAGATAACATATTTTGTGTAACCGGTGCAAGTTGCAGACAACCCAAAGCATACCAAGCAACAAAAGACAAAATTCTAACAGACGCACCTTCATCTATCAGTGTTTGAGGAACGTCCAGACCACGAACCTGTACTGTAATCTGGAAAGGAATGTGGGAGGGAAGACGAGGTCCAGTTAGCGCACCCCAATAAAAAAGGATGGCTTCAGTACTTGGAGGGGTTTCCACAGGAGGAGGAGGAATGCCCCTAGGCATGGTAGAGTCTGTATTAACGAGAAAAAAAATGGGCAGTATCGGGTTTACTTTCTAGAGAGAGAGTAGGATCGAACGATGATTGGATCAGATCGACCAATGGTGGACTTGGATAGACCACTTTGGCACTCTTTAGAGGAAGAGTGGGACTGACCGAGGAAGGGACTGGATCAATCACTTTGACATTCCTCAATGGAGAAATGGGATCGACCGATGGTGAAACTTGATCAACCACTTTGGCACTCTTCAAAGGAAGAGTGGGACTAACCGAGGAAGGGACTGGATCAGTCACTTTGGCACTCATCAAAGGAGGAGTGGGATCGATCGATGGCAGAACCGAATCGACCACTTGAGTTTCATTCTCCAAGGGAAGAATGGGGTCGACGGGTGGAAACAGATCAACTTCTTTGGTGTCACTCTCTAACGGGAGAGTGGGGTCGACCAAAGATGAAAACAGATCGACCACTTTGGTGTCACTCTTTTTATGAAGAGTGGGGCTGATCGATGACGGAACTGGATCAACTACTTGGGTTCGTGGTTCAATCAAGGAGGAAACTAGATTGACCACCTGATCAACTGGACTGACCGGGGATGGAACCGGATTGACCAGTCCATCAACCAATGATGGGTCAGAGGAAATCTTACGATAACCTTTTGGAAGTTGAAGTTTTTCCAAAAGAGAAGAAGCCTCTTCCATACGAGGACAAAGGTGAGAGTAATGATTACCTTTACATAACATGCAAGGGAACTTGACAATTTTCTTCTTCTTACCAACCTGAACATCACTAGTTGACGGGGTATCATCAACATAACTGACAGAGGCCGATGACATGGAGGACCACATTTCTAAGATCTGGGTAAGACCGGGACAATCCCTCAGAAAGTGGTCACCCTTGCAAAGGCTGCAAGGGAATTTGGGTTTTGGATTCTTCATTTTAATCTTGTTGACCTCATCAACACTCCCAGTACTATCAAAAGTAACTGGTTTCTTAGAGCCAACATCTGATGTTGTTGGGGTCTTGGTCCTTTTCGGGCTCTCCTTCTTCTTCTCTTTCCATTTCTTTTTCTTCTGATCAACCTGGCTACTTGCTTTAGATATTTCACTAGGTGAAGAAGGAGAAATGGAAGGAGACTTGATGGGTGAATAAGGTTAAAATTCGACATGAGGTTGATGTGTGGGTGGTGTATTGACATCCAAAGTATTAGGTGAAACTGAAACATTGGGAGGATTCGGGATCACCAGAGTGGGGAACAACCAAAATGGTAATCCAATAGTGAGTCCTGGAAGACTCAGTGTGGAAACATATGGAGGACCAAAGTTTCCAAATGAAGGAAAGGTATAAGGTTCCCTAGAAGAAGGGGTTCCACCATTGGTACTCCCAAGATTCGATGCCATTAACACAGACTCGACCTAAGGTCCACTAAGTAAAAGAAACAACATACGCTAATAGAATCTAAGAATCACAACCAAGCAAACGGGACCTTCTCTCGATGACCGTACTATTTGGCGATGAAATCCAACATCACGTGATCAAGTCCAGAAGGGACAGGGATAGGGTGGAACAGTTATAATGGAGACCTGCTTAACGGACTTACGCCTTGGTGCAAGCTTCCACGCAGTAATTGTGGATTTACCCTCCAAGGAGCCCGAGTGAGTTTGAACAATGTCTGCTCCAGGTACAGTGAGACTTCCCGTCACCATCACCTTGTGTAAGACCCTAAAGATTATGGCCACTAAGGTTACCAATTCGCAGTCAGCCCCTGGGCGGGAACAATCAACATTTCGATCCGAATGTATGGGCAGTGTATCGAGCCCGAAATCAACTAAAAGGCTTCCACACAGTAATTGTGGATTTACCTCGAAGTGATACCCATAATAGGATCTGACCACCACAATCAGTTAAACCACGGAGGGTTAGTCCCCTTAGCTCACCCGAATACGACCTCGTGCGTAACCCTTGTGTGAAAGGGGGATCCTAGGCAGACTTATACGATGATTGGATTTGACTCTCCCTAACTCAGGATGCTAATGTTTGTTTTGGAAACTTTGGAGAGTTATGCTCACAACCTAATCCAAAGTACTAAGCCTAGTCTACTGTTGGTGGAGGATCCTAGAAAATAAAAAGTTCTAAATAATTTTTAATTAGCGTTGATTTTATGGCTGTTCTTTATGCAAAAGGGGTGCATGGAAGTTGTTGGGACTCAGAAATGTCATATTTTCATCCACCTTTCCCTTCACTATTCCTTACATTTCATCGCCCAATTAAACCTTCGTCATATCATTTTCATAAATACATTTGGGTTTCACATCATTATTTTCCACTTTATTCATTTTA
>ML797713.1:193003-277664 GCA_009831015.1 Picea engelmannii | reverse complement strand
GACCATCAAAGCCTCAAGTACTTTCTGGAACAACACATTTCCTCCCAGGAGCAACAAAAATGGGTCACTAAGCTCTTTGGATATGATTATGAGATCATTTACAAGAAGGGCAAAGACAATGTCGTGGCGGATGCACTGTCCCGTAAGTATGAAGACAAATGATCCCTTTTTTCTCTTTCCTTCATTGTACCCGATTGGCTGCAAGCGGTGCACCAGGAATGGCTTCAAGACCCCAAAAGTTCGCTACTGATCCAGAAACTGCAGAACAAGGCTCAGGCTCCCCCAGGGTACTCTTGGCTCTAGGATGAGCTTCGATACAAAGGCCGCTTGTATTTAAGTAAACAATCCAAGCTCAAATCCACGGTACTTTATGAGCTTCATGCTACACCCACAGCAGGGCACTCAGGGTTCACCAAAACATATGACCGAGTCAAACATTCTTTTTTCTGGGAGGGTATGAAACAGGACATCCGTAAGATTGTGGTTGAATGTGAGGTATGTCAACGTAACAAGGGAGAAACAGTCAAATCTCCAGGCACCCTCCAACCGCTTCCGATTCCCCCTGCTATTTGGAAGGATATCTCTATGGACTTTATTATAGGCTTACCGAAATCAGGGAATAAATCAGTCATAATGGTGGTGGTTGATCTCCTTTCCAAGTATGCTCATTTTTGTGATCTTCACCACCCATTTACTACATCCATGGTGGCTCAAACTTTCATGGATCAGGTCTTCAAGCTTCATGGCCTTCCCAACTCTATTGTTTCTGATCGAGACCCAACTTTCACAAGCAACTTTTGGCAAGAACTGTTCAAGCTACAAGGTACCCAATTACATCTCAGCTCAGCTTATCATCCCTAGACAGATGGTCAAACGGAAGTCATCAACAAGTGTTTGGAAACATATTTGAGGTGCTTTGCCTCTGAAAAAAAACACGAGTGGGCTCAATGGTTACCCCTCGCCGAATGGTCATTGGTGGTACAACACTACCTACCATACAGCCACTCGCATGACTCCTTTTGAAGCAGTGTATGGACAGAAGCCACCATCAGTTCTCTCATACTTACCGGGTACCTCGAAGGTCCAGGCAGTTGACCAAACACTTACAGTACGAGAGGATATCCTTCGTACACTTAAATAGAACTTGTTCATGGCCCAGAATAGAATGAAGCAGCAAGCAGATCAAGGTCGCTCTGAACGTCAATTTTCCAAAGGGGATCAGGTGTTTCTGAGACTGCAACCATATAAGCAAACTTCCCTCAAGGAAGAGCAGTGTCAGAAGCTAGTACCCAAATTTTATGGCCCTTACATAGTTCTCAAGCATGTGGGACAAGTCGCATATCAGTTAGCTCTGCCTAGTCAGTCGAAGCTACATCCTGTTTTTTATGTTTCATGCTTGAAGAAGGTGATTGGAACCAGGTGCCAAATTCAAACCAACCTTCCAGAGTTAGCTGAAGAAGGATCCATTTGGCTACAACCATAAGCAGTTTTGGACCAGCGTGAGCATCGCCTGCGTTAGAGAACCATCAAGGAAGTGCTAGTACAGTGGAAAGATATGACTCCAGCAGATGCCACTTGGGAACCAACTACCATTCTGCAGCAATTTCCACATCTCAAGCCTTGAGGACAAGGCTGTTTTTAAGGGGGCGGACATGTTAAGGTCCTAACCCGCACATAGGTAGATCAATGTATTCATATGTAATAAAGGTCAATATTAATAAGACCTTTCAATAAAATAGAATAAAGAAGATGTAAGAATACCTAATAGAAGCTTTTGCTTCTAGAAGGATCTTCCTCTAGATGCTTCTCTTAATAGACATATTTAGTATAAATAAGGGGCGAGGGTATGTGAACCCTAGCTTGGAGATTATTTTAACAGAGCACTGCTCGACTGGAGGTTGCCCCCTCAAAGAGGCCTGTGAACATTTCTATCTGAATCAAAGTGTTGTTTCTGTTGCTATTTCGTATATCATTTCTGTGTATTGTGAAGATTATGATGGATATTTTACTGTTATTCTGTCATTTCTAGCATTTCATTTCTGTTCTGCATATTTTATATATCTGGTATCTTGCATCCTTGTCCTCAGTTAACCAATTCTTCTTCTTCAAACCAAGTACATGAGATGTTTTAAGTGTCTCTTTAGTGTTGTCGGCATGACAGTATGCTCGAACATCGTTTGCAACACTTGTGACCAACTTGCGACACTTGCGAAAGGTGTAAGGAAGATGTGACACTTACGACAATTGAGAGGAACATGCGACACTTATCCATTTGAGTAGTTTTGACGTGTAACAAAGACTCATCATAGAGACGATTGACAGATGGAAAAGTGTCGAAGACTGTAGCTTCCAGAGAAGACAAAGAATCTGAGGAACGACCACTAATGATGAATAATCTAAGCATAATGACCATGGATGAAGAACATACTCAGTGTAATTGCAGATGGGAGGAAGAGTTAGATGTATGATTTGGCAGAGGATTTGGCATTATAAATATACGAAAAACATAGAAGAGGAGGTTGATGTTGTTGAGAGTGTTTTATGTGGGTAGAAGCATGCTATGTACAGGAGATGAAGCACACAGAAGAGGTTTGGTGCATAGAATCGAAAGAATACATAGAGAATAAAGAGAAGAAGAAGCAAGGAACAAAAATGTATATCTGAGAGAAGAACAGAAAGCGCAACAGACATGAAGAATGCGACACTGATGCAGGTAGAGCAAAGCGATGTAGGAGAACAATGATGAGACTGGTAAGCCATAGATAAATGATGTATCACTGTGATAAATTCAAGAAAGCAAAGATTTATATTTCAGGGTGGTAGGGAGGTGCTAGGGAGGATTGGTGTCCTCAGAGTTTCACGTGGGTGCTTGAACACAGGGAGTTGTAGCTTCCATCTGGTTGCTGCTAGAAAAACCAGGGTGGCAGGGTGGTGCAAGGGAGAACTATTGTTCTCTGTTATACAGGTCGGTTTCTATGTGATTGGAAGTTGGTGCTTCCATACAGATGATGTTGGAACAATTATGGAGTTGGTGTTTCCTTCTAGTGGGTGCTAGAGAAACCAGGGAGTTGGTGATTCCTTCTAGTGGGTGCTAGAAAACCAGAGAGTTGGTTCTCTCAGCAAGTTGCATCTTTCAAAACATAGGTGGTAGCCTCACAATGAGGTGGTTCTCATAAGAATGATAATGTACAGAAAATAAGGATTACTTATCATATCAAGAAGAAGAGGTTTTTCCATTTATGGGTTTCCTCAGGAAATATATGTCTCTGTATATTTCATGTGTGTGATTGATGTTGAATATTCTATTGCCTATCTTCCTGCATTATTGTGATTGTCATTGAATGCACTGTAAAGAGTTTAAAATAAGTATAATTGTTTAAGAATGGTAACAACTGATTCACTCCCCCCCTCTCAGTTGTCCAACAATTGGTATCATAGACGGTTCTTTTTATCTAAAGTTATATCAGTAATCTTAAACATGTCAAGCCATGAAGGAATGTCAACCAATAAGGCCCCCTGTTCAATGGAACAAACTTTGCCTTCTAGAAAGTTAGGATGAGAATCTACATAATGCCTTTAGGTGCAAATGTCTGGGAGGTGGTAGATACTGGTTATGTAAAGCTGGTTGTACTAGCTAATAAGGATGAAAATATAGAATTTAGCTTCAACGCTAAGGCTATGAATGCTATTTTGAGTGGGATTGCAGAAGCAGAATTTGTAAAAGTTATGCACCTAGAAACTGCAAAGAAATGTGGGACAAACTCATAGGAAGTTATGAAGGTAATGAGAAGGTAAAGGATGCCAAGATTCAAACCTACAGAGTACAATTTGAACAACTAAATATGAAATAGGATGAAACTCTTGGGAAGTATTTTCTCAGAGTTGAAGAACTAGTAAATGCAATGAAAGCACTTGGTGAAAAAATTGAGGAACACTCTTTAGTTCAGAAAATTTTGAGATCTCTACCAGATGGGTTCAACCCAAAGGTCTCTGCTATAGAAGAACTTAATGATATAAAAGCTTTGGCTTTTTATCAATTTCTAGGAACGTTTAATGCATATGAAATGAGGATAGTTAAAGATAAACCCACCTCTAGATAAGCATCATTTAAAGATGATAAGAATGAGGATTCTGAGCCTGATGAATGTAGGGTTTCAAAATAGTCCCTATTCTCACTCCATTAATTCACTAAAAACTTCACAATTACTTCCATTTCACCTTCATATCACCTTCATTCCACCTCCACATCATTACATTTACCTCATTTGGGTTAAAACTATGCTTTTCCAAAGTTTATTAATTCTTAACATTTTTAAGTGGATTTGTGGTTAAACTTTAGAAACTAATATACTTATACTTATACCTAACAATTAGAATGAGTTTGTTGACATGTGTAGGTACAAAAGAAGCTTCCTAGGCACCCTTATGTGGCACTCTATGTTCAAATTCGAATTTGAGGAGATCATGGACCTCATGGAGGAAATCATGGACCTCATGGAGGAGATCAGGGAGGATAGGGTTATGTGTCACCATTGGTTGAGAAATATGTGGGTCAAAGGAGGGAATAGTGGATTTACATTTATGAGTTTGTTATCATAGCTTTTGTATAAATAGGAGTGATATCTCCTTCTTTTGTAATCCCGAAGTTTTGTAATCTTAGAATCTTGAAGCTTGTAATCGTAGAATTAGAAAGAATTGTAATCTTAGAGTTGGTTTTGGAGATTTTGAAATAAAAAATCATATTTTGCTTCCACATTTGAGTCTCCTTTGAAGTGGTGTGCTTGTGGAGTTATGGAGGGCCCCCATGGCCTCACTTGCATGCTTATTTGCTTATTTTAGGTATAACTTAATTTATGTTTTTGTTTGATTTCAACTTTTAAAGTTTTGTTAAATGTTCTAATACTAGAAGGATCTTATTTGAAAGTGTTTTTGTAAGAGAACCATAAGATCTTAGACAATTATTAGAATTAGGTTTGTTTCATTTCTACTTTTAAGTTTTGTTAAATGTTCTAATATTGGAGGAGATCTTAAAATTCAAGTGTTCTTGTAAGAGAACCTTAGGATCTTGACAATTGTTAGATCTAGGTTTGATTAGTTGTTGAAAGAGATTTTGATGAATATGTTCTTGTAAGGGAACTTTAAGATCTCAGACATATTAGGAATCTTTCTAGATCTATAAATTTTAGGTAGCACTTCTAAGTTTACCTTCCCGGGTTGACATTAAATAAACTCTGATTGACATCATCAATTCGAACTAAACAATGAAATTGAAGAAAAATTTGTGAGAAGACTAAAGAAAGGATCAGGAAAGTACCAAGGCAATATTCACTTCAAATGTTTTAACTGTGGAAGGATAGGTCACTTTGCATCTAAGTGTCCACATAAGAAGAAGGACCATAACTGTGAAGGTGAAGAGAAGTATAAATTCAAGAGATTAGGTAAAAATAAAAATTTATGTGTAAACAATGATGACTCTTCAGGAGACACAAATACTAATTCTGATGATGAAGATAAGGTTAATGAATTTATGCTTATGGCCAAAGATAATTATGATAATGAAAGCACTAGAAGTGATGTTGGTGATGAAGAAGCCGTGGTTGACTTGGAAGGATAACTAATCAATGCTCTAGAATAAATTTATAGACTCAGACTTAAGAAGAAGAAGCAAAAAAAATTGCTGATACATCATGAGAAAGACAGTAAAAAACCCGATGAAGAATTTTCCCTGCTAAAATTGGAATTAGAAGAGGCAAAGAAAATAGAAGACATTTTGAAACAACAATTATCAGAAAATAAGGCAAGATGTGAAGCCTTGGAAGAAGAGGTAGTAAAAAACAGAAAAGAAATGGAGAAGTTTAAAGCATTGTATCTCCAAAATCTTCCAATCATTAAAACCTCAATAGAACTAAATGGAATTCCAAGCAAACAAAGATCTCCCTTATTGAAGACTGGTTTAGGTTATGTAAGTGGTTCAAGAAACAAACAAATAGAAAGCAAAGAGCTAGTAAAGATGATCAAGTTCCAAGCCAGTAGACAAACAGACCATGTGAGTACTCTGTCACCAAAAGATAATAAAGACAAGATGATCTCTGATAAAAAACAAAGATATCAAAAAATGGAACAACAAATGCCAAGAAGAAGGCCAACCTTTAGGTACAAAAATTTCTTCCATGGTTACTATTTTTACTGCTCTAATTTTGGTCATAAGATTGTTTATTGTCAAGTTAATTTTAGAGACATGCAACTGAGGAGATCAAGAAATAAACAATCTTTGCAACATAGAACTAAACAACCAATGAGTATACAAAGCTGCACCGATCACTTTGACCTATTGAACAATGAGCTCAAATGCTATAACTGTCATAACTTTGGCCACAAAGATGCAATCTGCCATCTAAAGAATTACAAAGAAGATACAAAGATAAAACCCTTAGCTAGAAATGCAAGCACATGGAAAAAGAAAGATAGTGACAAATGTGGTCGAGTACTTTCAGCTCAAAAACAAAAATACCCTTGATATATAGACAGTGGATGTTCCAAGAACATGACTAGAGACAAGGATAAGTTTCTATCTATAGGTAAAAGTAAAACAAGAAATGTGTCCTTTGGAAATGATGAACCAGGTAAAATCATGGGTAAAGGGATGGTAAGTTTAAGTAATGGAAAATGAAAGCCCAAGATGTTCTGCTTGTATATGGGCTGAAACATAATTTTCTCAGTGTAATTCAAATGTGTGACAGAGGATGTGAAGTGGTGTTCACTTCCAAACATTGTGAGATAAAGTCTGTAAACTCAAGACAAGTGGTGGCTAAAGGCATAAGGACAAAAAATAATGTATATATACTGAAAGAATATAGAGAAGAGTGTCATCTAGGAAAATATGATGAGAGCTGGTTATGGCATAGGAGACTTGGACATCTAAACTTTGACCACTTAATCAAGCTCAAAAATATTGAGGCAGTAAAAGATATTCCAATAATATCAAAGCCACAAGATTCTGTGTGTAAACCATGCCAAGTAGGAAAGCTAACTAGGACAAAGTTTTAAATCCAAGAGCTCTACTTCAACAGAGAAACCAATCCAACTAGTTCATATGGATTTATGTGGACCATCAAGACAAGAAGGAACACAGAAGGAAAAATACTTCATGTTGATGATTGATGATTACTCTAGACTCACTTGGGTTGCTTTTCTCAAAGAAAAAGATGAAGCATTTGAGAAATTTAAAATATTTAAGGCCTTAACTGAGAATCAAACAAGCAATGGATTAAAGGTTGTAAGATCTGACAGATGAGGAGAATTTATGTTAAGTGATTTCAAGGAATTCTGTGATAAACATGGGATCAAGAGAGAATACACAATCCCAGGAACTCCACAACAAAATGGAGTAGTTGAAAGGAAAAACAGAAAAGTTCAGTAAATGGCCAGGTTAATGATGAATGAGAAGAACATTGGTCAAACCTACTGGGTAGAAGAAATACACACAACAGTCCATGTTCTTAACAAATCCCACCTCAGACCACACAGTGACAAGACACCTTATGAACTGTGGTATGGAATACCTTATTCAATCAAACACTTCAAAGTCTTTGGGAGTAAATGCTATATAAAGAGTAATAATGAAAACCTTGACAAGTATGATGACAGGGATGATGAAGGCATCTTCTTAGGATATGCTACAAATAGTAAAGGATATAGATGTTATAATAAGAGGCTGCATAAATTAGTTGATTGCATTAATTTAAAGGTTGATGAAGGAGTCTCAGAAAGAGAGGTTAGCGATATTGAGTCTGCTACAGAAGACACAACTGAAGCTAAAGATGAACAGGTCCAAGAATCAGGAAAAGAAGACTCTAAGTCGGATGAAGACACCAACACTCAGACAGACTCAAATCAAAAGACAACATCAAACCCTTCCTCCAGACTTACTCGAAAGAATCATCCTGCAAGTCAGATAATTGGTGAGAAAGACAAAGGTGTACAAACCAGGATTAGGATAATCAAAGACACCGAGAAATCACATATAACCTTCATATCCATAGTAGAACCCAAGAACTTTAATGAAGCTAGTGAAGATGTAAATTGGTTAAAATCAATGAATGAGGAAGTGGATCATATTGAGAAGAACAATAATTGGGAGCTTGTTCCTAGACCTGCAGATAATAATGTAATTGTATCCAAATGGGTGTTTAAGAATAAAATGAATGAACAAGGACAAATTTCTAAGAATAAATCCAGATTGGTCTGTAAGGGGTATGCACAAGTTGAAGGAAAAGATTTTGATGAAACATTTGCACTTGTGGAAAGATTGGAAGCCATCAGAATGTTTCTTACCTATGCATGTCATAAGAATTTTAAAGTATATTAGATGGATGTTAAGTCAACATTTCTTAATGGACATTTAGAGGAAGAAGTATATATGGAGCAGCCTGAAGGTTTTTCTCTGACAGATAATCTTGACTATGTTTTCAAGTTGAAAAAGGCTCTATATGGACTGAAACAGGCACCACAAGCCTGATATTATAGAATGGACATTTTTTTACAAGACAAAGGGTTTAAGAAAGGTACTGTTGACAGTAATCTATACATTAAATATGAAGGTGATGATTTATTAGTTGTTTTGGTTTATGTAGACAACATTATTTTTGGATGTACTAATGACCCTTCAGTTTAGTGGTTTTCCAATTCAATGCAAACTGATTTTTCGATGTCCATGATAGGAGAACTGTTATACTTCCTTGGTCTACGAATCAATTGAAATTTTGCAGGGATATTTATCTCTCAAGAAAAATATTTGAAAGAAATGTTGAAGAAGTTTCAGATGGAAGATTCCTCTCTTGTTAGTACACCTATTGTTGTTGGTTGCAAGCTCAGTAAAGATGATGCTTCACCTGATGTTGATCAAAGAACATATCGATCAATGATAGGCAGTCTTTTGTAAATCACAACAACCCGTCCTGATATAATGAAAGCTGTTGGAATTGTAGGTCATTATCAGTCTGCTCCTAAACAAAGTCATTTAGCAATTGTTAAAAGGATATTCAAATATTTGAAGGGTACAATGACTTATGGTATATGGTATCCTAGAAACCAGAACCTTCAATTAACTACATATTCAGATGTTGATTGGGAAAACTGTCTAGATGAAAGAAAGAGCACCAGTGGAGGTGCATTATTTTTAGGTGACTCTTTTGTAGCATGGATGAGTAAGAAGAATGGATCTATTTCTTTTTCAACTACAGAGGCAGAGTACATTGCTGTTGCTACATTTTGCACTCAACTATTATGGATGATACAAACTCTTACAGATTTGAAAGTCATTTATACTGATCCCATTCCAATTCATTGTGATAACAAAAGTTTCATTAGTGTCTCCAAGAATCCCGTTATCCATTAAAAGACTAATCATATACCAATAAAATATCATTTTCTCAAAGAGCAGGTTACAAACAAAGTTGTTCAACTGAATAACATTCCAACCACATAACAAATTGCATACATCTTTACTAAACCCCTAGCCAAGAAACCATTTGAATATCTTCGTCAAAAGTTGGGTGTCATCCCTTCTCTCACCTAAGAGAGTCCATCCTGTCAGGGGGAGTATGTGTTGGTTGAATATATGATACCTCCGAAAAATTACTGCAAATATCAGGGGGAGCATGTTTTCTTTGACATTGATGTCAAAGGGGGAGAAAAGGTCTGGTTTGAATGCTATAGTTGGAGGCCTAAGAAGAATAGTGTAACCGTTCATAGAATAGTGTAGTCATTTAGGGTTTCCATCAATGTCAAAGGGGGATATTGTTGGCATGTTTACAGGCAGAGTGTGCTTTTCATTGATGGAAATATAAGAGTGTGCATCGATGGAAAAATGGGAACAATGTAAGCTCAGGTGATGAAGCAAACACTATGCAGAGATCAAAGCTCAAGAGAGATAACGTTCTGAGATGCGCAGATGAGATCCCATACATTAAGGCTTGCATAAGGATCAAAGGTCATGGCTTGCAGAAGGATCAAAGGTAAGCTCAGACGAAGAAGAAAAAAATATGCAAAGATCAAAGCTCAGGAGAGATAGCGCTCTGAGATGCGCAGACATGATCCCATGCATCAAAGCACATAAAAGGATCAAAGGTCGTGGCCTTTGACACTTAGATATTTGAGGAAGTCAAAGCTCAAGAGGAGGAGCGATAGTGGCTGTTGGATCACCAATCCCGAATACCCAATCTTCGTCAGATCAGAGTCCGGACATGAGGAGCGCGCAGAGGAGGATATTATACCTCAACCATCAGATTGAAGCATGAAGGACTAACACACATTGAATCTAGTATAACTGTGAAGAGGATAATGGCCAAGAGCCATCCTCAAACTCGCGATATGCGAAGTCATGAAAATGATCTGGGTCATTGGATCAAGAGGACACGTGGCGAGAGATCAACATTTCCCTGACTCGCGAGTTGGAGAAGTGAAAGGTGAGAGTTGTAGGAACTCATGATATGCGAAGTCATGAAATGATCTGGGCCATTGGATCACTGAGAGATCTCGACTGTTGATATGATATGATGCATTTCATAGTTTCGCGAGTTGGGAGTTTTTGAGGCAACTCATAGCAGGAACTTGCGATATGCGAAGTCGTGAAATGATCTGGGTCGTTGGATCACCGAGAGATCTCGACCATTGTTCTGATATGAATAATTTTAGAGTTTTGAGAGTTGGGAGTTTCGAAGAAACTCATAGCAGGAGTTCACGATACGTGAAATCGTGAAGCACCCTCTTTCTTGGCCCCTGGTCACAACTGGTGGTCACATTGATGAAGGTTAAGGGAGGAGCTAACACGTCTCTAGGTTGTACAATGGAGACTGCTGAAATCATGAAATATATTTTTGAATAGGGCTATGGTCACAGCCAGTGGTCACCTCAACAGAAGAGAAGGAAAGGAGCTAGTGTTTCTAGGATCCACGTCAGAGTTTCACGAGTTGGGAAAATCAAGGTGACTCGTAGTCAATCACCCAAAATGTGAAATCATGAAACGACTGTTGGATAGGCATATGGTCACTGCCGATGGTCATGTGAAAGGAAGGGGATTAGCCATAAAATATAGTGCCTACTGTGTAGATTTATCAGGAAGGGAAAATGTGGAAAAGGCATGAGTGCGTGGAGGTTCTCTCAGTAACTGCTAGAGATGTACTCATTATAACTGTAGAAAATGACTGATTTCATCTACCAGAGAATTCGAAGAATCTTAGGGTGATCGCCAGAGGAGATGAAGATTCTCTAGGTAACTTCTAGTGGAATGAAGACTCATCATAAAGATGATTGACAAATGGAAAAGCGTCGAAGACTGTAGCTTCTAGAGAAGCCAAAGAATCTGAGGAACGACCACTAATGATGAACAGTCTCAGCATAATGGCCATGGATGAAGAACATAATCAACGTAATGACCAGAGGGGATGAAGAGTTAGCTGTATGATTTGGCAGAGGACTTGGCATTATAAATATATGCATAACAAAGAAGAGGAGGTTGATGTTGTTGAGAGTGTTTTATGCGGGTAGAAGCATGCTGTGTGCAGGAGATGAAGTGAACAGAAGAGGTGTGGTGCATAGAATGGAAAAAACACATAGAGCATAAAGCGCAGAAGAAGAAAGGAACACAAATGTTTATCTAAGAGAATAATAGAAGGCACAATAGACGTGAGGAAAGAGACACTGATGCAGGCAGAGAAGAGCGGTGTAGCAGAACAATGATGAGACTGGTAAGCCATAGATAAATGTTGTATCACTGTGATAAATTCAAGAAATAAAATATTTATATTTCAGGGTGGTAGGGAGGTGCTAGGGAGGATTTGTGTCCTCAGAGTTTCAAGTGGGTGCTTGAACATAGGGAGTTGTAGCTTCCATCTGGTTGCATCTAGAAAAACCAGGGTGGCAGGATGGTGCAAGCGAGAACTATTGTTCTCTGTTATACAGGTCGGTGCCTGTGTGACTGGAAGTTGGTGCTTCCATCCAGTTGGTGTTGGAACACTTAGGGAGTTGGTGCTTCCTTCTAGTGGGTACTAGAGAAACCAGGGACTTGGTGCTAGAGAAACCAGGGAGTTGGTGCTAGAGAAACCAGGAAGTTGGTGCTTCCTTCTAGTGGGTGCTAGAGAAACCAGAGAGTTGGTGCTCTCAGCAAGTTGCAGCTTGGAAAATAGAGGTGGTAGCCTCACAATGAGTTGGTGCTCATAAGAATGATAATGTATAGAAAATAAATATTACTTATCATATCAATAATAAGAGGTTTTTCATTTATGGGTTTCCTCAAGAAATATCTGTCTCTGTGTATTTCATGTGTGTGATTGATGTTGAATATTCTATTGCCTATCTTCCTGCATTATTGTGATTTTCATTGAATGCTCTGTAAAGAGTTTAAAATAAGTATAATTGTTTAATCACGGTAACAACTGATTCACCCCCCCTCTCAGTTGTCCAACAAGTAGTTGATCCAGTTCCATCATCGATCAACCCGACTCTTCATATGAAAAGTGAAACCTAAGTGACTAATCCAATTCCATCATTGATTAGCCCCACTCTTCATCTAAAGAGTGCCAAATTGATTGGTCGAGTTATGTCATCAATTTATCCCACTCTTCCCTTGAAGAGTGTAACCAAAGTGGTCGATTTGGTTTCGTTATCAGTCGATCCCACTACTCATTCAAAGAGTGAGGATGTCGCTCAGGTCTACCTTGTTAATATTGATTCACCCAAACAAGGGGGCATTCCTCCCATACCGATGGCACCCCCTTCAAGAAATTAGATGATTTCTATTAATTGGAATCATTTGACAGAACCCCATCTTCCTTATTACGTGCATTTCCAAATCACCTTGTAGTTTTGTGATAGGAATATTCCTAACACTATAATAGGGGAAGGTGCTTTTGTTAGCATATTATCCGTGAATGCTTGGAAATCTTTTGGTTCCCCGTAGCTTGCGCCCATGACTTAGAATATATTGAATTTTGACAAAAAGGTAGTCAACCTTTAGGGATCCTTCCTCAGTTTCTGGTTACTTTGGGAGGAAAAATGGCCTACGTTGATGTTATGGTAGTTCACGAACCCTTGGAATTTAACCTGCTCCTCAAGAGAGACTATGTCTATGTTATCAGATCTTTTGTGTCCACTCTATTTCGATTGATATGTTTCCCTCACAATGGAAACATTGTAATGATCGAGCATATTTCATTCATTGACCCTCATCTAATGGTCAACCATCCACCTTCCTTGAACGGTCGATACATGCCAACAATGTCTGCCCCGCCAAAGGTCAATTATGTAATGACATGCCCTATGCATTCAACCCCACACGAGAGGTAATCTCTCCCATCTCCTGACTTAGATCCAGTAGTTGACATGGTCAACTCTCCAATAAGTCTATTAGAGCCATATCTCCCTACCGTTATCGAGGTCATCGACATGTATTCCTTCCAGAGTGTTTTTCTTCCATCTAGTGAAGATCTCATGGAAGCCATGGCTGATGTTTGTCCCTTGACATGTATTCCTTTCAAAGTAGTTTCCTCTTGGAAGCGATGATCAAGGAGAGGTTTTGAGCATAGTTTTTCTTCTCTGTGGCAAGATCGTTAAAAAATGAAATAGATGTCTTGAGAATAGATTTGATTCCGTGTGGCAAGCTTCTTAAAAAATGAAATAGAATCTACGAGCATAGTTTTCCTCTCTGTAGAAATATCGTTAAAAAATGAAAATAAATCTAGGGATTGAACCTAGAGCCATGAGCATAGTTATTTTCATGTGTCAAGATCATTAAAAAATGAAAAAGTCAACTGTCCTATCAAGTTGAGTCTTTTCACTAGATCTCGTAGATATCGAGTCAAATCTTTAGCTAGCTCTCATAGATGTCGACTCAAGTATTTTTTTAGGTGTTGTATTTGAACCTTCCTTTCATCTGCCTTTGTCAGTTGATCTTTTTTCCTCAATTCAGTACAAAAATTAGTGACAATATAAGCGTCAATGAATGAAATGAAGCTTGGGGGGACATGTCTCTAGGCTTTGATTATCATTTTGGAGTTAATCCGGTAGCATTTCAAGCTAGGGGAAGAGTACCAACCATCCATGGGTATCCCTCAAAACCTTTGGAAATTACGTTGGGAAATTACAATTATAGTTTAATTTTGTTTCAAGCTTGTGTAAAAATGAAACCAATTATGAGCTTAGTATTTTTTCTTTCTCGTGCTCGTAAATACATGAGAATGTGAATGAGTATACTTTTATCATTTTTTCAGATTCGTAAAGGTTGTACGAAAAAGGAATCCCCTGGAGTTTTCTTTAGGATATTTTAAGACTCTCTAAACATGAAAATATTGCCGAGTGATCTTGTTTCCTTTCACATTCGTTAAAAGGTTTGAAAGGGAATCTTTCAAGTGGTAGTTTATCTTTTTCCATCCTCGCAAGACTAATTACGAAAAATGAACACTCTAATCAAGAATGATTAGAAGAGTTCTCCCCTGTATTTTCTTACCCTTTTTCAGGCTTGGGAGACTAAACTTACGAAAAATTCCTCCATGGAGTCACCTTTAAGTTCTTTTTCGACTCTCTAAACATGAAAAACCACCGAGTTTACCTTCTTTGGGCTCGTAAAACTATGCATTGAAGGACCTATGATGAGTCCCATCTCCAGGACCCGGCTCGGACCGAACCCCTCCTTCTTCATGTTCGTTAAACATATGATGAGGAACTCATTTGAAGGATGAGCTATACTGAGCATATGTTATCCTCCTCGATCTCGTTAAAAACCAAATGGGTACTCATCTATATGGGTGGGGGAAAAAATTGAATAAAGTGTGTCAAGTTTTTGGGAATCCTTTATGGTAGTTATTGTCACCCTTGAACATGGAACATTTTTATGTCTCATCTTACAATTGGGTAATCCACTTGTCTCTAAGTCTTACCAATTCCATGTATTTCCATACTTTGTCATCTATTCGAAGAGTGCTCTTATTGCAGTCACATTACATTCTTGGTACTCATCGAGTCAATGCTTCCAAGTCATTTTTCGTGTCTCATCGTGTTCAAGGGAGGTTTCACTTCAAACAATCCATCTACATTATTTCCAATTTCCATTTCCCATGTCAGTCCATACTCATTAGATTCACCATATTACATCACTTTCCTATGTCAGTTTCATGTCGATGATGGGGGATCCATCAAGGCCCTCCTTCAACAAGTCTTTTCCTGTCGACTTTAGCACATTATCCAGAAATTAGAATTAGAAACCAATTAGTACCTTGGGACTTGCATGAATCAATGGAAGGCCTCCTCACTTTCAAAAGTAGGTTTACATCATTGACCTATGATCAGATTATTCCATATTTTTTTTACGTCAACTCATTTATTCACATTCGTTGGAATGTACTAGGGTACATTGGGAGTCATTAACATCATTGGTGATTTCCCTCACACTTGTTAACAATTTACCTCAATGATCGATAATCAAGTGGTTTCTACCATGTTCGACATCAAATAATCTATTCACATGGATATATGTGTACCACATCAGGATTGGGACGAAGAACATGGGTTGAGAATTCACTCTGTTATCTTCTTTGTGCAGGATGTGAAGGAGATCATTTGAGCATGCTGATATATATACGGTCACATACATCCACATTGTATTGGTATGTGGCTAAGTTTTATCATCTTTTAGCTCCATAGTGTATTTTTTGTGGCTATGATCAATTAATTTCATGGAGGTATGGATCCACATTGTATCTCTGGTGGCCATATCCTTAGTCAATATTTTTCATGGATCTACAGTGTATTGGTCAGCGACAGTGCTTTGAGACATATCATATTCCGAGCATAGGTATTCCTACCTCGGAAATGGAACACATATTAATATTTTTTCATGGTTTTTTGCAACTTCTTCCAGGTTCTCCAACTCCACAACCTTGCATTGAATAATTTGTAAAGTGTTCCAGCCATTAGTTTCTCTTCTGACCTCACACTTTAGTGGGCACATGTTACACATAAAAATGCCACACTTAATTACCTCACCCTAAGTGTCACAAGTGTCATATGCACCTTGCTAAGTGTTGCATACACCTTGAAACCATGAAAGAACATTTGTCACAATCCCTAGTCAATGTGGAGGAGAAATATATTATATGAAGGTAAAAATACTATGTACACATGAATTATTTATTAATATTCATAAAAAGGAAATCAATGTAGTGTGAGAATCCACTTCACATTTAGTTTCCTAATCTCAAGGAGAGGTTGAGAATCTCATGATTGGTTGAGATATTTTCTCAAACAAAAATCCTAATTTGGTGGATCTCGAGAGACATTTCCTCCTTAAAATCCTTGATAGATATTTTCTCCCTAAAATCCTTGAGAGATATTTTTTCCCTAAAAATCTTATAGATCCCATTTTAGTGGATCTAGTGAGTGATCTTCTCCATGATGGTTAAGCCTCCAAATCTTATATAATGAGGGATTTCCATGGAGAAGAGGAGGAAGATTAGAGGTATCAAACCTTTGATTCTGGAGGAAGCTTGGAGATATAAGACTTATGATCATGGGATTCTAGCAAGAGTTGGATGAGGAGAGCTTGGAGGAGTTGTAGCTAACATCATTCATGGTCTATAAGTTTTCTTTGTTCTCATTTAATATATTTGGCCTATTTCCTTCAATTATGTGGTTTCATGTGCTTGTCTATGTTTAATTTGATTTGCATAGATGAATTTACTTTGCCTAATCCATTAAAGTAGAAGGAAGTCACTTGTTTGTTGTTTTTCATTGTAGGTATTGATTTGCACCAAGAATTGGATCAAGCTTGTGGATAGGAGCAACTAGGACACACGTTGTAAACATAGTACATCCTACTTTACCTTCTCCTCTCTTTTTCGATAAGAAAAATGAGTTTATAGGAATGGTAGTTTCCAAATGATTGTTCTTGTGTTGGTATAGGGGTCAATAATATGAGGGAAAGTGCACATGTCTGCAGGGGAATATTTGCGTAACAATCCATTCCTATTAGGGACTGAGCTCCATGTCGCAGTGCACTATGTAAGATGATCTGTAGGACAACTCAATAAAGTATACTTCTACATAGTATATTCAGATTCTCTTCCGAACTTGACCTGTAACATCCTTCTACATTATTGTCAATTCTCTATTACATCCTTATGCACAACCCACCATCTTGCAGGAGTCATGTTTAGCATGATATCTAAAGATAGAAATCTATGCTGATATGGTATCTACAATTAAAATTATTTTACAAAAATATATACATTTGTTATTCCATCATACTTCAAGGGATCACATACCTCAACTCTAGTCTAGAAAAACAAGAGGGTAATACAAGAACATCTCCTTGTGGATACTTCATGTAACCTCTTTTGCCAATGTTCTAGGGATTCTTATGCATATGATGTGAAATAATTGATACTTCGCCAATTGCGTACACCCTCAACAACCTGATTAATATAATCATCCATCTGTTTAGTAACATTGTAAAGGTTATCAAGTTCTTTTCCCCTTGTTGGTTCCACATATCACCTTCCTTCAATGCGATCCAATGGTGCAGTAACTCTCAAGTATACTACTTCAAAGATCATTTGTCTCTTTTTCAGATCAATAATGGTCTGGTTATCGAAATCCCAATCAAGTCCAAACAACAATGAATAAGGCTTACTACCATCCACTATCTTAGTCACTTCAAAATATGTTGTTCCATGCACTCCATTCACCCATGTCGGTCTTCTAATCGAAACAATCGTGTGCTAACTCACTAACCTCAACTAAATTGGTGACCAGATCAACTTTGTTTTTCTGATAATTTCCCATGTCTAATTTTGAATGACATTCACATCAATTCATAGATACAAGATGATATTATCCATATCATAGTCTCCTACCTTTGGATTAACTCAGAATTCCCTATTTGTCCTTTTCTTGTGTTGTGCCTGGTTAACTGCTCGTTGTACAATAGGTGCTTATTTATCTTGCGTTCACTGGTTGATCATACCGCAAAGTGTGTTCAATGAATTTTCATCCTCCATTAGTTATAAAACAATATTTAAGAAAATTTTCAGTGTACTTACCTTCTCAAATGTCCTTTCTATCATCGATTGTTCATAGGCTAGAGGTATGCCATACATAAGTGGTCTGTCTTACATAGGTTGCGAAGTAGATGCTATCAATTATGTTTCTAGAAACTATTTCCTTTATTGCTTGTATCTCTCTCTCTCTCTCTTTTTGAATATCAAATGTCTAATGAGGTTTTGATACTTTCTTGGCCCACTAGTCAGTCTAAGTTCCTTGTTTCATCACATCATCTCATGTTCTTGATCCTTCGCATGTAACTTCTACTACCGTTGTTCAATCATCACTCTCTTCTACTGCTATCATCTGAACATTCTAGTTCCTCTTTTATTTCCACTCCGCAATCAACTGTGGATAGTATTCCACCGCATGATCCATCTATATACATCATGTACACGTCGTACAAGGATTTAGACAAACTCATGTCAAATGCCCAGGTTGGTTACAATTATAACATATAATCGATCCTCTACCTTTGCCAAATTATCCTCTTCCCTGAACTTAGAGTCCTCCTCTTCCTCCTTGATTGTATCCTCTCGGAGTATTATATTGTGGTACTCCCCCTTCCGATCCATCGTCTCCTTAAATTATGTATGAATATGTTTTTATTTATTTCATGATATCAAGTGTGCAACAATCCTTTTCGTCATGTCCCACGGACTTACAAAAATTACACAATAGACTTTTGGAAGTTCTCTGATACTTCTACATCAAAGGAAAAGTAGATGGATGATGACAGTTTGTTACTACTTACTATTTCTACTCTATCATCTGAGTTATTGACCCAGGGTTCATGTCTTTCAGGGTTTCAACAAAAGCCTCTAAAACTATTGGCCCTCTTGGTAAACCAGAAGGCAATGCAACAACACGTAGAATGCACCATGCAGTCTCACTCGAGATAAATTTAATGGGTGGCTGAAAGACTCATCTGTTTACAACCTAGGATTGAGTGCAAGATATGGGATTTGTATTCCGGACCATTTATTATAACTTGTGATTGCAACCTACTATGATTCACGACTTATTCCCTCAATATTGCAACAATATTTAAACAAGAAATGTAACAACTCATTCATTCATTAAGCATGACAAATAACTACTGAAAAGATAGTAAATATATGCATGCATTCATCCTAGTACACAGATGTTACCATGGTTCACCCCCTCCCAGGGCTATGTCCACAAAGATTTGGCTCTTGGCTCTTTTATTATGGTAGTTCTGCATATATGACATCACGCGCTTACAATTCTCCTCTGATGGGTAAGATATATATGAAGTGAACTAGATCGCACCAGGCTCCTCAACCTGCAATGTAATCCTTAGATCTTCCTTCTCTCCTCTCCTCTAGCTCAACAACTTACAAAATGGTTCATAACCATATTACATATCGCATCAATTTGTACATATCTATGATGGAACAATACAAAACTAAACTAACAAGAAGGAACCCCAGATGATACCTACGTATCTCTATTTATATATTTTGGGCTCCTCATCCATTTACAATACATTACCAAAACCCTAACCCCACCGACGTTAGGTATTCCTCCCATGCGTGCGTGCTATTCTTCCTTCCAGCTGTCACTTTCCTTGTGCACTCCTTCTTGCATGTGCGCTTGCTGTTTTTTCCTCCAGCTGTTACTTCAGTTCCTGCATGCTTTCTTTCCCCACGATCGTCCTTCTTTCCACTTTGGAATACTGCCAACAGGCCCACAACACTGACATGTGGCTCATCCTGAGCCACCTAATCCTTCTGAGCTTCCTCGATATCCTTGGTGATCATCTGGAAATTTTCCTTGAGATTTGTTATTTGTGTCAGTGCCTGAGCGGTCTTATCCTTGATTGTGTCCACTACCTGGACTACCACTTCATCCCTCAGAAATCCTACACATTCTACCTGGGTCTGTGCTATTTGTGTCTTAGATTCCTCTTCCTGGGCTAGTACTTCTGCTACCTGCTCCTGTAATGGCTCCATTTGAGCCTGACACTCCTATTTATGTGTTTGCACAGATTAGCTCTGCTTGCAATTTCTTAATCTCCTACATCCCTTTGACACTTTCTGGGATTGGTATGGTATTCTTCTTTTGCTTGAGATCTTGGATCTCTGCATTGATCCTTTCCTCTTCCTTGTCCCACCATTGGACCTGCGGATCTTCCTCCAACCTTGTCCAAAGCTACACTACTTTATCGAACAAGTCAGCTGCTGTGCTAACCTGCTGCTCTATCTCTTGCATCTACGTTGTTGCTTCATGCTTCATTTTCTCCTTTACTATCGGTGGAGTGGTGGGTATGAGTTATTCTCATAGATTCTCGATCTCCTTCTGATATTGCTCGATGGCCTGCGCAATCTGATCAATATTTTCTTCTACTGGAAGTTCGTTCCCTTGCGCGGTGTTTGGAAGTTTCACAAAAATTCCTGCTACTCATCATTCCAGTTCATTCCTGCGTTCTTTTTCCTTCTGAGTTTGGGACTTGGCCTACTCGAAAAACTTTTTCCAGTGCTTCCCGCTTCTTTGTTGCTTGCTGTAATTTGACTAAGTTTCTGTGTGCACGAGACTATACCTCATGGTCGACGCTAACCTGCAACTTGTGTAGTGCCCTTGATGGCATCCGCGTCAAGACCAATTGGATGTGGTTGAAATCCTTCAAGGGTGTCTTCCCCATGATTTCATCCATGCGTAGCATGCTAGGTGTGATGTAGACTGTTGCATTCATGTGTGGTAATGAGTGGATTGGATCTCATTCTTCTACCTCCACTCTTTCATCGGTCTGTGGTGTTGATGGATCTATTCTCCTGCTGTTGCTTGCTATTTGTACTTCCCTGAATTTCTTAAGAAAATATCCCATTTCTTCCATCTCTTTTTGTAGTTTGTCCATGTGATGTGCTGCATGGTCAAAGTCCTTGACTAGACAATCCTGGACCATTCTAGTGATCATGTCCCCATAGTCCTCCATAATCATGTATTATGGAAGTTCTCGTTGTGCCTTTGAATTCTTGTACGCACCTCTTACCTGCGTGGTTGGTCTCTTATTTCCCCTTGGTTCTTATATGTTGGGATTTGAGGCAGTCTCCTATGCTCCCGCAGTTTGTTTCTGTTGTTCCTTGGTCGGCTATGTATTCTCCTTCTTCCCCTTATGGGTTCCTGTCTTATTTGGTCCTTCGTTTGTCTGTGTTGGCTTGCCTTGGCTCATTCTTGGTCGCTTGAGCACTTGGATTTCTGGAGGTTTCATTTCCCCTTGCTCTACCTCTCCTTCTACTATTCTTTCCGACACTTCCTCGGTAATGGCTAGGATATTCCATTCGTCGAGACATTCACTGATGACCATATCGAGCATCTGTAGCCTTTTTTTATCTGGATCCTACTGTACCTATATCCACATTGCTTCTCATGTGGCCTGGAAATGGGCGATGTCCACATATCGCACGACAAAATCATGTGTTATTCTCCACGATCGGCTGATGGATTCATGTATGTCTCATAGGTATGCCTTAAATATGATCCCATTCTCCCTCTTATGCTTGGCGCTTGACCCTTATTTCAACAATATATACCTCACTCCTGTTGGCTATGGTTTGGTACAAAAAACTACATAGCTTGGTTCTCTCCATCCCATGAAGGCTATTAAAGTAATCAACCATGAGTAGTGGAACTCTGTGCCTAGGTCTTGCGCATGCTTGCAGTCCTCTAGGAATAAGTTTAGTAAGTATGGTTCCCGTCTAATTGAGGTGCCTTCTACGCACTGGGATGCAAATGCAATGACTCCAGCTAGTACTTCCTCCCTGCGACATTTTATTATCAAATTGCATGCTAAGATTTTTGCGCCCAATTGTGTGGCTGCATTGTTGATCTGTTTGATGATGATGCCTCTCATCCTCCTGGCAATGCCATACTTCTTCTTCATTTCTTCCGCCAATGCTTTCTCCTTGGATTTTTCATCTAGAACCAACACAAGATCCATACCCCGAATTGGTAAGCATTTTATTTGCGCAATAAGATCAAGAGTTATGGGGACGGGTTTGTCCAGCTATATGTCCCCTCCATGTGTGACTGCTAACAACTGATTGATGCATTTTGTTGCGTTCTGGCCTCTGCCAAAATGTGGTAGGTTCAACAGACCTAAGATTCATGTTTTCTCCAGCCCAGTTGCCCACTGGTATGGTTGGTTAATCGATTCTCCAAGATGAGTTGTTCCTATGGTCTGTATAAAGACCCTTTGCACAAGTTACGGGAACTTGGCTTTGTCCACTACATCATGGCATGAGTATTTGAGCTTCCCGGCATGACCCAGTAGCTCTGGTCCTACCTGTACCCCAGCTGGTATACATGGTAGAACAATTTCTGCTGAAGGTTTCTTGCGGGGTGAGCTTGGTATCTGTATCTTTTCCTTCGGCTGTGGTGGCTGGCTCAAATTTTCAGCGACGTCTGGTTGTCCCTCTGTATTCCATTCCGTCCAAGCCAAGACATCGTCTGCGGTCTCCCCTGCTAGGTGTTCTGAGATGGTCATTTGAGACTCATATGGCCCCACTGCTATTGTTAGATTTGACGTCGTGCCATTAGATTTCAGAGCTTCTTTTGTATTCTCTAGTTGCACCTCCTTCTGGGTTTCTACTTCCTAGTTCTAGGGTTCCTACGCTGCTGCGGCTGTATCTACATTGGTGGCCTCCACTGCTGGCTGCTAGATTTCTTCTAGTATCGGTGTGGGTTGTACTGGTATCCTCTCTGGGGATGGGATTTCATCGATATTAATGACCTCCGACGACTGCTGTTCACCTTCTTTGGCCTGCCCTCATGACCTGGTTTGAACTTTGGTTTGTCTGGCGATCTGGCTCACTTCTACTTGCTTGAGCAGTTCCATCATGGTGAGTATAAAATGGCTGCTAGATTTGAACGGTTTCCGTGGTATCCGTGAACTCTCTCTATTTTATTTCGCCTCTTTCACTCTCCATATGCTCTGTCTTCATGAATAGACTATGGTCTCTCGCATCCATGTGTTGTATGGCTTTCCCATGAAGCTTGTTGAGTACACTTCCTTGGTTATGGGTTAAATGCACCTTAATTGCAGATTCAATGCATCTTTGGCAGTTTCATACTTACCATTACTCCTAATGTCCCATGTTCTATTGGTGAGATTAATGTGCCATCCCATAGGTCCTTGCCTCTGTTTAATTTCACCTAGTGTCGTCCTCTCATGTTGCTTTTGCCGCCTTCCTTTTTCCCTCTTGTTCCCTTTGTATGTAACCGTTGTTTCATGTCCTTGCCACATTCGTGTTTCTAAATTCATGTGGCCTTTCTACTTCTGGCATACTGTGCCCTTTTTAGTTTTGTTTCCTTTATTTATTTATTTTTACTACGCGATGGGTGGTCGACTGTCCTTGTACATCTTCAGTCAGCTCCTGTTGATCATTCCTATGATTTCTGCACCTGCTAAATCTCTTAACTATACAATGCCTCTGTCTGTGAAAGATATTACTTTGTATGGTCCTAACCGATGCATTCTAAGATTTCCTGGGTGCTGTAACAATTTGCTGTCATACATCAATACTAGTCTCCTTCCTTGAACATTTTCTTCTTGAAGTGTTTATCATGCCAAGATTTGTCTCTTGATTTCTGCACTTGTTGATGGAATCCTGCCAAGATTTGGTCTTCCACCATGGTCAATAACTGATTCAATATCTCCTGTACTATGCCTCATTCTTTCATTTGTGTGATAGCTGCTACGTGAAAGATGGGTACTAAACATTATAATGGCACTACTGCTTCTTGGCCATAAACCATTTTAAATGGTGTGTGCCCTGTCAACTTTTTGCATGTAGTCCTGTAGGCCCATAATACTGCTGGTACTTTGAGGTCCCAGTCATCTCTATTGACGTTACAAATCTTTGTCAATGCGTTCTCCAAAATCTTTTTGAAGGCTTCCACTGTGCCATTTTCCTGTGGATGATACGATGTGCTCTTCTGATGATGGACTTCAAACTCTTCAGTCATTGCACAGATGGTGATGTTTATGAAGTGCATGCCTTGGTTTCTCATCAAAACTCTTGGGCGCCTGAATTGAGTGATTAATTGTTTAAACAAAAAGTGCACTGTTGTTTCTGAACTGCAATCTTTTACTAGTGCAGCTTTCGCCCATGTTGCTAAATATTCTATCGTAGTAATAATGTACCTAGCCCCAGTTCTTTTTTCTAGTGGGTTGATTGGTCCCACAAAGTCTATTGCCCACTTTTTCAATGCCTGTAATGTTACTTGTGGTCGTAATGGCATCTTGTCCCTTCTATTGGGTTTGCCTACCCTTTGACAAACATCGCATATTTGACAGTACTCCTTCGAGTCTCTGTGAATTGTTGGCCACCATAGTCCTGCGTGCAATACCTTTTGCATGGTAGATTTACCCACATAATGCCCTCCTTCTATTCTCTTGTGGGATTCTACTAAGACTCTTGGTATTTCATGCTCTAACGCGTGTCTTCGCAAGATGCTATCTGTGCCCATTTTATATAACTATCCGACAATCAGTTGATAGTCGACAACACGGATTACCAGGTTTTTCTTCTGTGTAGTGCTATAGTCTTGCAGTGCAGTACCTGTACTCAAGTACTAAATGATATCTGTGAAGTATTCATCAACAATTTGTATTGAGAATAACTTTTCATATGGAAATTTGTCTTCTAAATTCGTAGGTTCTTCTCCATTTGTGACCCTCGACTGGTGGTCAGGTCCTACATTCAATTTCCCTAGTTCAACTATTACTTCAAAGTTGAATTATTGGAATAGTAGTAACCATTGACAGATTCTCCCCCCCAACACTGGCTTGTTGACCAGGTATTTCAAGGTTGAGTGGTCTATGAGCATTTTAAAGTGCTTTCCCAATAAGTAATGTCTCAATTTCTGTAGTGCATAAACCATGTCTAGGCCTTCTCTTTATGTTGTGTTATAGTTATGTTCTGAGTCTGATAACTTTCTGCTTGCAAACGCTATTGGGTGATCCAAGTCTCCTGTTCCTGGCTGCACCAAGATAGCTTTGAGTGATATCATTGATGCATCTACATGTATGTGGAATGTCTTTTCCCAGTCTAGAAATACTAATATCGACACGATAACCATCTTTTCCTTCAAGGTATCCAGACCGTGTTGACACTCGTCATTCCATTGAAACTTTTTTTCCTTCCTTAACAAATTTTCCATTGGTGCTGTGATCTATGCATATCCTTTGATGAATTTCTTGTAGTATCATGTGTGCCCTAATGCTGCTCTTAGCTGATGAACTATTTTTGGTGCTGGCAAGTTAACAATGACTGTGATCTTTGCCATATCTAGTAATAAACCTTGTTTTCATACTATGTGGCCCAATAGTATCCCAAACGGTGTTCCAAATATGCATTTATTGATATTCAGTGATACCTAGAACTGTCTGAATCTTTCTAATTTTAGCCATAAAATGTCCACGTGGTTTTTCAAAAGGCTGTAGACTATCCAATCATCTAGGTATACTTCAAGAAATTTATGGATGAATTCCTCAAACACATCAATGACTACTTTGGAGAATATTTTTGGTGCATTCTTCAGTCCAAACGGCATGACTATGTACTAATAAGATCTTATTCTGTCGCAAACGTGGTCTTGTGTCTATCCTCATGTGTTATCTTAATCTAACGGTAGCCCGAGAATCCATCATTGAATGAGTAAGCTTCATGTCCTCCCACATTCTCTAACACTTCATCTGTGAATGGTGTAGGGAATGGGTAGTGTAGGCATGCATCATTCAACTTCCTCAAGTTGACGCATATCCTGATCTCTCTTCCTTGTTTCTTGTCCTCTACTACCATCGGGCTTATCCATTTTGACTCCTCAACCGGTTCTATGATGTTGGCTTTGAGCATCCTGTCAATATCATCTTTAAATTTTTGTTTATATATGGGGTTCATTCTGTAGGGTCGCTGTATAATAGGTCTCACTTCAGATCTGAGTGGTATCTTCATTTCTCCTAGTTCTCCAGCCATACCCTTAATCTTCGTGAATTTTGTGGGAAAGAGGTCACTGTATTCACATAATAACTCTGTGATACTTTATACTATTTTCTCATCCCAGTAATCCAATGCTGGCCATTTTAGGCTGCTCAACTATCCCGATGTTAACTTTCTTTACCTTGATTGGCATGGAAGTGACTTCTGATTTGATGGTTGGGCCCTCCACATCTCTTTCTCCTTCTATTTCTTCGATCTGAATATCGCGCAGATCGTCTTCGTTTGGTGCTTCCTCCTATACATGGTAACATGAAAACAGTTCCTTGACTGTATGTTTATTCCGCTATTTCTCTTATGTGCTATATTCTATTTCTAGTTCTTTGAGGAATATTAATTCTTTGATACATTTAAGGGATGCATCTATGTTGGGGTTCTCATGCTCGGATGAGAAAGTGACTGTGAAACTTTGTCGCAATGTCGTCCATGTCGTAGTTCCTTTGCACAATTCCTGGTCCATATACCAATTCGCTGGTATTCCCTCTAGAGTATGTATGAAGTGATGAGGCCATTCCTCTGGTGGTGTCATTTTCCACAACATTCTACATGCCTCCAAGTGTTCTGTTGGTGATCTGTGTACTTCATATTTTTGATGTTTGTTGTTTTTTTGTTCTGCACCGAACCTTATGCGCAGTAACCGCTTACATTGATACTAGTATGTGATTATCTCTTTGTGTACGCTCCACCATCTAGTTGGTGTGGCCTTTAGTGCTAATTCAAGTGATAATAGTCTTTGGTTCTCTAACATGACATCTTCGTATTATGTCAAAAATGTTTCCAAATCATTTATTCCATGGAAGCTGGGTGGTTCTCTAATTTTTGTGCCTATCCATATTACTGCACGGTGTATTCTTGCAGATCTTCGCGTGGATACTTTGTGTAGCCTCTGCTTCCATTTCTCTAAACCAGTATCTGAGTTTGTTGCGCATGAAGTAATGCTCCACCAACTGAGTACCCCGTTTGTAGTTGGATTTACATAATCCTCATCATGCGTAGTTGTTCTGTACAACTGGTTGATTTCCTCTAAGTCTAGGCAAGTAGGTTCTACAAACCTCTCCTCTTATGATGGGTCTAATGGCGCGATGACCCTATATTATCCAGACTCAAATGCCATTTTCTTGGTCTTCAAATTGATGATGGCCTGGTTTTCAAACGCCAAATCCAGACCAAGTAATGTCGGGTAAGGTGTTGTGGCGTCCGATATTTCAATGACTTCGAAATCTGATTTAGTGCACACTCCATCAAGATCTATTGTCACTCCTTTCAGTCTACCTATTGGTAGGACTCTGTGTTGGTTTGCTAGTTTCAATTGAACAAGTGAGTATCCTAATGTGGGATCTCCCATGCATTTCCATGTCTTGTTTGGTAATACATTCACTTTGGATCCTAGATCTAGTATAATGTCTCCCATATTGAAATCCCCAATGTTAGCATTTTGTCTAGATTCCCTACTTGTTCTTATTTTTGTGTGTAGGTGATTAACATTTTTAGGTTCTAGCTTTCCTTCTATCTCGCTGCTACACTTTTCTAGGATGTTTTGCAATATTTTCACAGATGATGGATCACTTAATACTTTTACACATGATTGCAAAAAGCCTTTGATTGTAGTTACTTGTCATGTGGGCTTCATTTCGTTGGTATGATCCAATGATGGAGGCATCTCATATTTTGGTGCTTCCTTGTGTGGTTGCGTAGTTGAAGTCGACGCTGTGTTCTCCTAAAATTCTAGTTTGGCCTCCTTAAAGGTCTCCTTTTCCTTTTTCACATCGAACTGCTTTCTTGGTTCACTGTTCTTCTTTACCCATTGGTTCTGCACTAGTTCTTTTCGAACTGTGTTAGTGCCTAATTTATCTCCTCTGTGAGTAACTATGTTGATATTCCATCCTTCATCCCTTGCTTCGGCTAAAATCCACTGAACATTCTAATTGTTCTGGTTCCTCTTTTCCTGAATCTTCACTAGTAGTGTCAGACATTCCTTTGTATCATGGTCTGATGCGCGACAATACATACAAGTTGTAGGTGGAAGCAGATATTCTCTTGCATAATGTCCCGATTGTTGAAAATTGTGACATGTAACTAGTCCTCTACCTTGTCTGAAACCCCCTCTAGCTCATCCTCCTCCCTTGTATCATGATCAATCACCTCTCGGTGCATTAAACTGAGGCGCCTGATTATACTGCATGGTATTGTACTGAGGCTGTGCCGGGTTGTACTGCGGTTGTACGTTATTGTATGGTTGTTGTGCAGTATTATATTGCTGTTGTGAAATGTTGTATGGCACTGGGGCTTGATTGAACTATGGAGCTGCTTGCCCAATCATCATTTCAGCCTGTACCCTATATACATCTGATGACCTTTCTCACGTCAACTCCATAGTTCTGCAATCTTGATCATTGTGGCCCGATGAATTGCAAAAGGTGCAATATGAACTCTTTGGAACTGTCTGGTATTTCGGCATCATCATGCAGTGATAAGGGTTGTGACCCGATTTCTTGCATATTTCTCACCATAATCCTCCCATTGGTAATGGATTCGACATTCCTGCTACCATATACTGCGTGAACACTAGACATTCGTTCTTGTGGTGTCCTTCCATCCTGCACATGGTACACCAAATGACTTCTCGTTTGTCCTTGTTCTTATTGAGGTTCAGCTGGAATGTGGGGTTCTTCAAATCCTCCTTCAGTTCTTCGATAGCTGGGTCTGTCTGTTGGTACTGGATTTCTTCCAATTGTAAGGTTTCCTGCAAAGCCTCTGCCTGCATTTGAATTTTTTTTTGTCGTAAAGGGTATTTTAAGTGTGGGAGTAGTGAATTGACAAACAGGTGCTAATGCTGCATATCGATCATGAGGTATTTTAACTTTCCCTTCAGTCGCTTGAATCTCTGGTGAATATCTCATACATAATCTCCTGGTTTCTGTCTTATTTCGATCATCTCGTTCATGTACTGATCCTCTGAACTCAACTTCTCGAACTCATTAATTAGTAACTTTTTAATGTCTGCTAATGTCCTCGTCATCCTAGGGGCACTATTTGTGTCTACACTCATGTACCATTCTAGTGCGTGGTCTGTTAGCGTAATAGCTAGCTGCGTGATTTTGGTATCTTCATCAATGATTTGTTTTTCTTCCTAGATATTTGCATAGATGAACAAGTTCTTCTTAGGGTCTTCTACTGCTTCTCCCCAAAATTCTAGTAACCTTATGGTAGGGTCATGTCCTGCCATTCTGAATACTGAACTACTACCTCCTCTGTGTGGTGTAGATACTTGAATAGTGTTGCTTGAACTAGCTCCTCCAATTTTTATTCCTTGTGTATATGTACTTCCTACTGTCAAACATCCTCCAAACTGCAATTGTATAAATGGTGGTTGTTGGGTTACAAAAAAGGTATAAATATCTTCCTTTTTCCCACAGTTCATGATATGATTTTGATTGATTCTTTAGATAGTTAGGGATAGATAGAAAATAATATGATTAATATGTCTCTTAGGGTTGTTATTAAAGTTTTATTAAACATATTCTAATTTACGATTGGAATGGTTTGATTTTTTTACAAAAGTGGTTAAATAACTGTCAAAGATAACCAAAGAGATTTTGGCTATGCGCAAGCTATTAAAGGTTGAAGACTTTTTAGGCACAAAGTAGTTTGAAGATAATGCATTTTCTATATTGTAATTTTATAATAGTAAAGAAATCCTAAGGATCTTTCGATCCTCAGGATATCTTGATTTACCCAAACTATTGTAATATATACGAGGGTAATAGATCCAGAAAAAACGAGAAAAAAACGCATTCAAGTAATTAGATTCATAACTGTTCTGTGCAAGCAGTTTTTGTAAATGTTTTACCAACCATGGAATCAATGAAAGTTTTGAGTGTTTTTATCATTTCCGTGCTCTGAGTTTCTCATAGCAATACTTTTGAAGACTGAGGGCCCAGTCTGAAGGAGCTACTGTCTCGTTCTGTAATTGTATTAGTTTGAAGTTTGATTTCTATTTTGTGATTCAGATCTCTTTTACAATAGCCAAGGATAAATGCATAAGTGTGTTAATGATTTTATGATTGTTTGTGTATAGAAGACAAAAATTTCCATTAGTTATTAATGATTTCCATTTCTGAAGTTATTGCTTGACAGTTCCTCACATTTTCATTCGCGTTGTTCCTTTTCCTTAGATTTACGATTGCTGTTCCTTTCGGTTAAGGTTACAATAGTTGTTCCTTTCGATTAAAGTTACAATAGTTGTTCCTTTTGGTAAAAGTTACATTAGCTATCCCTTCCGATTAGATTATAATTGTTGTTTCTTTCCGCATATAGAGTAATTTGTCATTTCCTTTCCAGTAATCAGAATTCATAATTGATAATTAATTTTGCAAGTCCTTAGTTAGATTCAATTACTTCTTTCTAGTTAAGTGAATTCAATAGATTAATTAGTTCCTTTCCATTTCACAGCATCTTAGTAATCAGATTTCAATTTCATTTAGTTCTTAGAATCTTTGGTGAACATTTGAGGAACTTGATTGTTGATGAACTCAGATTTGGTGTAGCTACACGATTTTAGGCTACCTGCATAGACTTTGTTGATATACTTGAGATAAAAGACGAATATTCGGGGTGATAAATTAATGTTATATTAAGGTTTTTTTTAGGACATCTTTAGACACCAACAATGGTGTTCTCTTTTTTGTGTTATTCGTACATGGGTTTATGGGTTCCACACTGACATTAATATGGATAGGATGGTTGCCTTATCCTCCCATTCTTGGACCTCTCATTTTCCTCTCATATGTTGCATGCATGATTTCCTCAATTTGCTCCACAACCCGGAGATCCTCTACCTCTTCCTCATCACTCACTAAGCCTTCCCTCACAACTATATCTCTCTTCTTGGTATTCAAATTGTATTGGTAGGGTTCTCTGCTATGCGTCTTTCCCATTGACACCAAGATCCACTTGATCTGGTCATCGTCAATCATGATCGGGTCCAAGGGCTCCTCCTCTTTCTTGCCTTTATCCTTCCCTCCTTCCATTTATCCTCACTCTTTCAGTGCTTCCCCCCTTCCCTCATGCACGCAGGGAAGTTTAGTGTGTTGATTCCATTGTCATTACCCCTTTTTTATATAACATTATCTTAATAGAAGTATACAGTGATTGAATGTACCTTCCTCGAGGTTCACATAGAAATTCTTGCTCTGCTGCGCTATATGAATTCGCTGTGCCCATGAAAAAATCTGTTATGAATCCTGCCACAATACTATCAATCCAAAAGTCCACTGCGTGGGTGAATTGGTTGTTCACCTACTGTAACTGCCCAATTTGTACTGGGGTCTAATCTAGCTGTCGAATCTGGTTCGTCACATGGTTATCCTTCAACCTTAATATCCAATCCTGCAGTAGATGTGGAAAATCACAGAAAAAGACTTCGTGTAAATCGATAAACACGTATTTGTCCAAATATTTGCGAGGTGTGATGCTAGGGTTTCTATTGTCTTTCTGTGAAAAATCTAGCTCTTTGGTTCTCAACCAAGTTTTGATTTTTGCTTTTGTGGGGTTCCACAATCTCAACATCCCCTTCTAATGGATCATTGATCTCTTCTTTTATTCACTCGTTTCCTGCTCCTCCCATCTCATTTACTCAATCCTCCTCTATTCCTTCCAATGGAAACAAAACCATTGGTTGGTTACTACTTACTGGTTCTACTCTATCATATAAGTTATTGACCCAGGGTTCATGTCTTTCGGGGTTCCAACAAAAGCCTCTAAAACTATCGACCCTCCTAGTAAACCAGAAGGCAACGCAACAACACACAGAATGCGCTGTGCAGTCTCACCTGAGATACTTTTAATGGGTGGCTATAAGACTCATGTGTTTACATCCTATGATTGAGCGCAAGATATGGGATCTGTATTCCAGACCATTTATTATAACTTGTGATTTCAACATGACTTATTCCCTCAATATCACAATAGTATTTAAATAAGAAATGTAACAACTCATTCATTCATTAAGCATGACAAATAACTACTAAAAATATGGTAAATATATGCATGAATTCATCCCATTACACAGATGTTACCGTGGTTCACCCCTCCCGAGGCTACGTCCACAAAGATTTGGCTCTTGGCTCTTTTATTATGGTAGTTCTGCATATCCAGTGTCGCACGCTTACAATTATTCTTTAATGGGTAAGATCTAAATGAGGCAAACTAGATCACACCAGAATCCTCAACCTGCAATCTAATCCTCAGATATTCCTTCTCTCCTCTCCTCTAGCTCAATAGCTTACAAAATGGTTCATAAACATATTACATCAATTCGTACATATCTATGATGGAACAATACAAAACTGAACTAACAAGAAGAAACCCCCTATGATACCTACATATCTATATTTATATATTTCGGGCTCTTCAACCATTTACAATATATTACCAAAACCCTAACCCTACTGACATTAGGTCTTACTCTCATGTGCGTGTGTTGTTCTTCCTTCCAACTGTCTCTTTCCTTGTGCACACCTTATTGCATGCACATGTGATTTGTTTTACTCCAGCTGTTACTTCAGTTCCTGCATGATTTCTTTCCCCACGATCATCCTTCTTTCCACTTCGGCCTGCTGCCAACAATGACCCACAATTCTTCATATCTCGCACCATACCCCTCCTCCCGGGGCCAATGTATTCAAGGATCTTGTAGCCAAATAATATTTAAAGGATGGACACTCATTCTTATGATGACCCTCCTTCCTACATGTAACACACTAGACTTCTTCACACTTTTCCTTCCTTTTAGCAATATTCTACAACTAAATTGTCAATGTTTCTAACTACGACTGAACCTGAGTCATCCCTGCACCATTTTCTCCTACAAGGGATGCTTCCAACTTCATGGCAATATCTAGCGCTTATGGTTGTGACATAATATTCTTTTTCATCAAAGGGAAGTGTATATGTGGTAAAAATATCGCAATGAACCATTCCCTATGTTGCTCATCTGGAATCTAGAACAATCGATCCATCAATATCTTGAATCTCTGATCAAAATCCCATACTGATTCATTCTGCAATTGTTTGATCTCTTTTAATTCTGTAATACATTGCGACTCAAAATTTGGTTTCTGGAACTCTTTTAACAAGGCTTGCTTGATGTCTTCCAACATTCTGGCTTGTCCCATAGGCACAATGGACTGATATTTCATATACTAGAGTAACACACAATCTCTGAACGTTGTCACTAACTACATGATTTTTGCATCATCATCTTGGATATTCTTCACGGTCCATATTGCTTCATAGACAAATAAGTGTTGTTCTGGGTCTTTTGTTCCTACTCCATGGAAGACATGCATTGTTGTTGTAATGTCCCCACTTTGGGACATCAGCACAGTGCAAAGGGTTATGATGACCAGAGTAGCCAGATGGAGGTTATAGCAAGTACAGGGGTTATTGAGAGGCATTGTGGGGTCCAGCTTGCATTTCTCATCATATTCCATCATTATGATCCATTCCGCATAGGTTGGATTTGGTTTCATTGCATTCCAACGATTTCCATGATTTTGACTATTTTGAGCTATAAGTCAATGAAATTCACTGAAGATGTCATTTTGGGCACATTACTTGGAGGAACCTCTCAGTGTAATAGCTCATTGGAATCGGGAGAAGCAACACTACAGGATGGGATGGCTAGAAGTGAATTTCAGTGGCTAGGGAAGCCACAAGGAGAGATAAGGAGATTTTTAGAGGTAAAGAGGTTAATTAATTAATTAAAGTGATTTAATTAATTAATTAAATATTAATAAAATGAAAGTCACTTTGGAGGGACAAGGTGAGCCAAAAGTATAAAGGAAAGGCAAGGGCCTCTTCTCATTCATTCATGTATGTTTATCAATTTGATATCTGGCTTTAGCTAGTGAGCCCGTCTCTTGGGGGTTTTTAGGGTTTTGACTTAACAAACCCTAGAGGACGATTCGGTGGTGAAAGATTCCACCTAGCTTGTCCCAAGCTTGGTCTCGGAGATGCAATACTCTCCCACACCATTCTAGTGYAGGAGGTGCGACACAACCACAGGCACAGGAAGAGGAGGAGGGCGCACCATTGGGGGTTTCCAGCAAGGGGGGTGCACCATCTTTGGAGAGAGATTCGTTGTAGGATATTGGCAGGGCTGTTGAGGATTCTATCACTTGGGTTTTCATTACAGGCCCTTGGACATCAGATCTAGTGCTTTCTGAGATAGTTTTATGGCTTAGATTATTCTTGTGCAGTGGGGCGAATTGAAGAGAAGGAGGGAATTTTTGAGATCCAGATCTAGTCCGTTTGGAGGGGCTACACTTCAGATTTGACCCTGAGACTTCACCTAGTGACTTGCAGTGTCCTGATCTATATTTCTATAGAGTTTCAGAGCATTTGGAGGCCTCTTTCATCAGGGTTGAATTAGCTAGGGCTTCAATCATCCAGTGGGGTGCACCATTCAGTGGAGGATTTCAGATCTATAGAGATTGAGAGGGATCTTGGAGATTCAAGCACCTGGGTTTTTCTTACCATCACCCCATCTATCAATTGGCATATTTCTTAGGGTTATTGGACACTTTTGGCAGCAGGGCCAAGTTATTGAGGGTTTCAGCCTTCTATTGGAGTGTGGCATTCTTCAGCTGGAGAGTTTGGCATTCATATATGCTTGTATTGATCTTCATTTCTTATTCATCCTTTGGAGGCATATTTTGTATTAACGGGAGCATTTTGTAGCAGCTCTTATCTATTGTCTATCTTCTTGGCCATCTGTTGAGCATTCCAGATCGTCATCTTCATTGTAGCAGGTTTATCTATTTTATGAATAATGAAGATTTGAGATGTTTTGGCTTGTCTATCTTATTTCATATGGTTGAGGTATGTTCCATGGTTATCTATTTCCGTTATTTGCTGCATACACACATATAAACACATCTAAACAAATAGATCATCAAATTGTTTGACGAAATACCACAACCAGAAAAAGTTTTAAAAAGACACCAAAACTGTGATGATCCTTGCATAATGGCTTGGGATCATGACAGTTGTAGTGAGAGATAAATTACAAGAAGGTTGCAAGTAGATCCTTACATATAGAAATACAAGTTATAACATCATATATATAAGCACACAAGTATACAAATAGACATACACAATAGTGGGAGAACCATCAAAGCATTTTATTAGATGTAGCCAAAACAACCTTTGTCTTTCCATTACATGGTGATGTATGTATATGTGTGTGTGTGTGTGTGTGATGTACAATTACTAGTCAGTTACATTCTTTAACTGTCATGTCGGTTGACTCTAACTTCCTATTCGACTGAATTCCCTAACCGACTACTATAGTCAACTCGATTGGTGGGTCTAGTCGGCATAGCCGACTAGCTCCTACAACATCTCCCCCCTTCCCTCAATTCCTTTCTCATCCAGAGTAAGAGGGGAATGTGACAAAATTATAATTTTTTTTKATATATCCTTCTTCTAGGGTTATTACAAAATGAGAATAAGAAAGATAAATAAGAGAGAATGTTGGTTTTGAATGTGGTTGCTTCATATATTTTTTGGCTGCTTGTTTGTGAAAGATGATAATCTTTCTTTGATTAAGGAGTATCTAAAATTCAAAGTTGCATCTGATTTGAATGTTTAATGCCAAATGATATCAATGTCATTTGGTACTGTTGAGGCCTCAATAACTTGCTTTCCCCTGATTGTTTTCTCCTATTGTTTCTTCATCACGAGAGTCCGTTTTTCTTGGGAAATGGCTATAATGTTGATATTTTGTACAAAGGGATCAGTATATAAATTGTATTCCCTTTCTTCTTCATTTTCACCATCGGTCAATGGTGTAAGGATAGACGAACTGTCACTTATTACCTCCGGGGGGGGGGGGGGGNCGTCTTTTTTTGATACCCCAATTGCTTATCAAGTTCTTCAAAAAATTGAAGCTTAGTCAACTGATAGTCCATCTCTGCTTGTGTTGGTACGTCGTTGATACCAAACCAAAGTTTAGTGTAGTTGAGGATTAATTGGATGTGAGCGCTTGGTGGTAAGGCTCGGCGAACCTTTTTTTCCACTTGCCATTTGTAGGGGACATTATTTACATGTTCTACCCAACATTTAAAATTATCTCGATAGGGGCCGAGTCTGAAGATCCAACTGCTCCTGGTGCAAAGGCAACATAATTATGCATGGTCAAGGTCTTTTTTGTTGTAAATGTAGGTTCCCCAACCTGCGCTACTTGGCTCATGGATATCCAAATTACGAGTGAAGAGAAGTATATGGCCTTGCTATTCTCCTGACAATCCCAACAATTTCTTTGTATCAATGTGGCTAAGCATTTTTCGTAGTCAAAATGGGCTTCAAAGTCCAGGATTTGACCAATTAGCTTCATCATTGTGAGATTTACATCTGAATCCCAACCTGTGACTATAAAGAATAAATACATTATAATGAAAATCCATTTGGTGCAAGGATCGATGACTTTGTTGATCAAGAGTGTTTTCAAATTTTTGGTCGTCCTCCCCTTTGTGATAATTTAGATCCAATCATTTGTAGTTGTAGTTTTGGGTAAGGGTGTACCTCCATGCAGTATTCCAATTATTCTATGGATTAGTCCTCCAGTGATTTCAACTGGGTAACTTAACCATATGTATCCATTATGATACCGGATGATAAGATACTTGGTAGACTCTTCTTTCCATCCATTGAACTTGGAAACCTGTGACGCGCCTAGGATATGTCTGATTCTCTCTTTTTCAAGAACCTTTTTTCCTCTTTCCATTCTCCTTCTTCCATCCCCCAAGAAATGAAATTCTGTGAGTGTCATGACCAACAGACTTCTTCCATTCTTGATGCACATATGTTTTACAGTCGTACTTCAAGATTGGTTGTGATTGGTTTATCAAGCTGATTTTTTGTTTGTGGGTCGGTCGGAGGACCGACTGCCTGCCCCTCATCCTAGGAATTTCTTCAATTTCTTGGGGATTGGTTCATTGGGGGCTGGGTTACATAATTGTGTTTTCTTGGACTTGATTAAATAGATGCTTGGGTGAAAATAGAAGTGAGGGAAAATCGTATGATTTATCTAAATTTGTAGGTGGGGGATGGAGGAGAGACTTTAATTCTACCAGCGGGGATATTAATTCATCCACCTCGATGTTGGTGTCAAGATTATTTTTTTGTTTGTGTGAGGTGATTTGTGCATTGACAACAGTGTGAAGGATGAGATTGTCCTATCGAGTATTACTATCATTAATGTATTCCTATGATTTAATTATACCGATTATGTTGATTTTATTTTCTTGGGATACATGCTTGATTTGATCGGTAGTTGGTAGGATTGTTTGGTCGGGTCAAGCCTTCTAGAGGTTCGGGGTTCTTCGGTCGAAGATATTGGTCACGATACCTTCTGATATTCGGTACATTTTATTAATACTTGGTATTTTAAATCCATGCTTACAATTGCTTATATGCTCACTCACTGGATGTCTTCCTCACTCGATTGATCGAAAAAATTCATACTTGATCAACAACAATAGGGACTGTGTGAATCGAGAAGCATGTTTTGGATTTTTTGATAGGTATTGACTCTATTGACCAACATTCTATATCTTAGGCTTCATAATTATCCATCTTCCATTTGTACAATTCCGTATCTGAATTTTGGCCCATTGACAGTGGATACCCAACTGGTATTTCTCCTTCAATATTAGGTTCGACATTGTCTTTTTGTTCATGCATCACTTGATATAGTTTATCTTCTTCCTAGGCTTCTTCCCATGTCTCAACCCACAGGTTTCCTTCTTTTGGGTCTAGGGGGATTATAATTTTTCTTCCACTTCCTTTCAACTTGATCCAGTCTCTTTCTAAAGATATTGTGGCTTTCATATTCCGACCTCGGGGTCTTCCTACTAGTGCGGGATAAGGGGAAATTCCTTTGACTAGGTTTATGACTTTTAGGTAGACTCTTGTCGAAATTCCCATTATAGAATTGATGACACTTTTGAGCATGTGAATTGGTTCGATGAATATTTGGTCGGTTAGTTTTAAGTTGTTCATTGTCAATTGTAGCATGGGTCTTCCGAGTCAAATCCATGTTTCTTTGGGAAGGATGTTCACTTGTGATCCAAAACCAACCATGACTTATTTAATCATGTGTCCATCAAATTCTAGGTTGACTTGAGAATCAAAGTCACTCGTGGTTATGTATTTAGAAAAATTCCTTATACTTTTTACTGGTCTTTGATTTTCTTTAAATTATCTCAATATATTCAGCAGGTCGATAAGGCATCCTACTGGTTGTTTTTATTTTAGTAGTTGTAGAAATTATTCAATGGAAGTGTTTGGCATATTCGATCTTCTTTCATTTGATTTATCCTGGTTGATATTTTTAAATAAGTTATCACTTATTGCATGATCCTTTATTCTTTTTCGGGGTCATGATATGGAACTCTATTTCCTTGTCAATTTGGTGCCTCTGGGTAATTATCTTTACTCGCTCCCGATCTTGTGACCACATGGAGAGTTTTTGAATTCAAAATATCTTGTTTCATAATTGTATGTAAGAGGTTTACATTTCTCTTTGTTATGACTTTTTCTAGCACAATCAGATAGTCTTCTAGGGAGTGATATCCTACTCCATAAATATTACAAAACTTTAAATCAGTTCTGTCTTTTATTGGGCATTATGGATTGATGTGGTTTTTTTTCCAGCATTTAAATAAGTTGTATCTTCCTCGGTCGCATCCTCTTCTGAAGTTTCCTCATCCTTCTTTACCTTGACCTTGGTATCCACCTTGACCATGACCTCTATAGTCATTCCCTTGGTCGACTTCTTGTGTATGATAGACTAAGTGGATATTCGTTTTGTTTTTACCATTAAACCAACATTCTTGGGTGGAATGATTATTTTCTTTGCATATATGACACCACTTGGGATGTACAATTCTTAGATTGTGGGAACAATATCTTGTTGCATGATTGGTCAAGGCTTCAAAGATATCACAATAAGTTTTGATATGGATGTTCTTGACTCCTGGGTCTAAGGCATCACTAAATTTGCAATAGTATTTTGTGTGTCCTTCACTAGAAACAATGGTACAACAAAATTCATTGCAAGCAATTGATATGTTTTTAATTGTCTGTTGTATTTCTGTGATCTTGTCTTCTAGTATTTTTTTAGCGCTTGATGAATTAGCCAAGCCTTCATCGTCCATTTCAATCCTCTGATCTTTTTTGAGGATTTCTTCACATGTTGAAAGGTCATACATCCTCAATGGAGTTATGATATTTTGTAATATTCCTGCTACATACCACTGTACTAACAAGTTTTCATCGATTGGGTATGGTATTTGACTCAATAAACCCTTAAATATTTTTTCATATTCACGCACAGTTTCACTTGGATTCTTCTTGATTTTCTTAATTTTTTTCGTTTCCATATGGATTATATATTGTGTCTTAAAAAATGTAAGAAAATTTGTTTTTTTTTTTCCATACATGTTTGATTGTTGGTGAAATTCATAAACTAGGTAAGAGCTCTGACTCGAAGTGTGGCTCCAAACTAATCCATTTATTTTTCTTTGTCGACTATATTTGTAGCATCCCAAAAGTTATTACAAATGAACCAATGTCATTTGGGATCTTTTCCGCCTTTGTAAATAAGGATGTGATTAAGTCCCATTGTTGGATTCCTTTTATAAATTGGAATTATTACAAGATCTTAAGTCAAAGTTGACTTGGAGGTTGATGTAGTAATATTTTCTGGAGTCAAGGTCAAGATATTTGACTCAATCAATGTAATTTTTGGATGTTCTTTAGGCGGGATATGTTTGACTTCTAACTGCACTTATTCTTGGTTTAGGATTGAGTCCTCTGTCTGGAAAGCTTTATCTATATACTCCACGAGTTGTCCTCTATAGGGTTGCGTCGATTCACTTTCACTATTTGTTGAATTTAAATATTCTAGAAGCCGATTCGGCAGGGGGGAGACGTTCGTGAGATATATTACATGAATGATTATGTCTTCTGGTCAATTATGGGTATTTTCTTGTGCTTCGATTAACACTGCATCTCTTATTTGTCAATTATTATCGGTTCGACACCACACCCATGGTGACTATGTATCTATATAAATTTGTTGTTGGTTAAAGTCTGTAATGTGTGGACTAGGACTTCTCATAGGATAAAGTCAGTTAACAGGTCTTGAATCATCGATTTCCGTATCGACTTGATCATTGGCTTGTTGGGCACCATCGACTGCCATACTCAATCACAAGATTTCAATCCTCCCAAAATCCATCGAGGCACTCTTAAGGGCTGCCCCAATGAAATTTCATGCCTGGGTAGGTTTTCTGAGTTTTTTTTTATCCTTTTCCTTATGCAACTCTTCTAGCTTCTTTTTCCTTTTATCTCGCTCTATTTTTTGGATACGAGTTGAGATTTTGTGAATTTTCATTTGTTGTACATATTTCTCACTTGGGCATGGTTTGACTTTGGCTTCAACTTCAATTTTAACTTTGAATTTGACCTATCTAGTTCTCTCACGAATCATCCAACCCCCCGACGTTGACCTGACTTACTCGCGCTCGATGATGTTTATTATTTTAACTGATTTCATTTCATTAAGAAGTAATCCCAATCTTCTTTGGTATCTTTGCAGTTAGATTCCAAGAATTCTTCCCAGTATTCTTGTCTGTGTCTCCAATTGGAGTTTTAAGGAGGATATTTCAAGGGAGGTCAATACTCGACAATGTCACCAACTCCCTTGTCTAGGAGGAATTTATACAGTAGAGAGGGGACGGTACAAATAAATTCATTGTGTAACTCAGTATATAATTTATTCTTGATAGTCTAGATTGATTCTCCGTCTTTGACCGCTTGATCTTCAATATAGTCTTTTACAATCCTCTTGAACCACTCATTCATATTTTTTCTTACTCTATTTATGATATGGTGCATCAAGTTCTCATCAAGAGTGATTTTGAGCATTAGAGTGAATGATGTATTTGTACAATGCTTTTAGTATATCCTCCAAGAATCGCTTGTGTGTTTTTGAATAGAAGTGCATGCGGGATTATGCTAGAGTCAGTTGGTTTCTTCGTGCATAATTTCTAATGTAATTTTTGATTTTGTGCTCCCACTATTCACATATGTCTGTTAGATTTAACACTTATGTTCTCTTTTCTTTAATTCCTGCTTGAGTTCAGAATTACCGGCAATGAAACCAATGTTGTAGTCAAGGAGAAAGTACAAGAAGGTTTCTAGTAGATCTTTACATAGAGAAATACAAGCTATAGAATCATATATAGAAGAAAAAAATTATACAAATAGACATGCACAATAGTGGGATAACCATCAAATCATTTTATTATATGTAGCCAAAACAACCTCTATCTTTCCATTACATGATGATGTATATATGTGTGATGTATAGTTACTAGTCAGTTACATTCCTTAACTGTTGCATCGGTCGATTATAACTTCCTATTTGACCGACTTCCCTAACTGACTACTACATTTGACTCGAACAATGGGTCTATTCCCATGTTGTAGGGGAAGAGCCGACTATCCCCTACAACATGCATTCTCAAAGTGGGGTCTACCCCTGCCATTGTGTACTGCATAATATTGTTCCTTGGTGTCACTAACTGATTCTAGGTTTTCATACTACTTCCACTACTCTTACTACCCTTACTCTTATCCTTTCTTCCTTCACTACCTACAAGTGTTCATGACAAATTTTTAGATCTTGGACATGCACATGGGGTCATGGGTTTGACGCAGAGTCTGGCCTGTGTGGGATGTAATGGATCTCCTTCTGCGAGGCTGATATGAATGCCCTTTTCCTTTTCCTCTATGCACAATATTCCTTCAATATGAAGTAATATACTAGTGTCTCTTTCCTCAACCTCACTATGTTTCTCTTCTCTATCATCCATTGTCCTCTTCCTACTATAAATAAATACTTTTCCACTGCGTAATAATCCAATCTCTTCTTCTGTTGCACATTATTATTCTCTTGTCATATTTATTCCATTTTTTCCTCATCTATTCCTTCTTACATCCTCATTATCCATACTCTCATACCATCCCTTAGTCATTCCCCAGTCCCTCTATGCACGCGAAGGCACCTAGGTGATAAGGTGATCAGATTCCATCTTCATAACCCCCTTATCACACATCAACATATTGATCCAAGTAGATAGTGATTTCAAATATCTTCCATACATAAATTTCAAGAAATATTTTCAAAAACACTATATGACTGGGTACAATCTATAGAAAACTCAGTAATATAAGCCCCCAATACACTATCCATCCAAAAATTGATTGCGCAAAAGATCCAATTACTTCTAGTATTAACTTATTGAATAAACACAGGGGTCTAATTCCTTAGAACAACACCGTGTAATGTTCCATTATTTTTAGATAACCTTTGTAACCACTCATCCAAGACTATTGAGAAATCAACAAAGAAAATCTCATCTAAGTGTGTAATTACATACCTCTGTAGCCACTCCTTCGAGCTGATCTGCGGGTTCTTATTCTGATCTCTAGCAAAATCATGCTCCTTTTCCTCTAACCATTGTCCAATATTTTCCTTAGTCCACCTCCACATTCCCATTAGTCACAAATCTTGGTCCTAGCAACAAAACCATTTTTTGGAGCGAAATGGGAAGACCCATGGGTCAACATGAATTCACCAACAAAACCCTCAGATACCGACCCTTTTGGAATCAACCATAAGTAGGTGAATTCCCAATCGAGGTATATATGGGGACTGTAGGAACTGGTTTTCCACAATGATGAAGGGATGGGAAGAAATCATAATAACCATTATACTTATCATTAGTTATGTATAATTTATATCATGTGTGAAAAAACATAAGAACATGTAACATATTCAAAATAACATACATGCATCATATGTGCGCAATAAACATAATAAAAAACACAACATGAGACATAGACACCATATTTAACATGGTTCACCCAAGATGAGACATAGACACCATATTTAACATGGTTCACCCACAATGACAGACTTCTTATTATATTATTCAGAATCATTCATTACAAAACATATGCATTGCACTCATACATTATTCTCTAGTCATTCTCCTATCTCTCTATATATCTTTGTCGCATACATTGCATTGCATAAATTCACTACTTCTTACTCTTCAACTACTCTCTTCTGCAATGAATACTTACCTTCTACCTAAAAAATATTACATATTTATACAATTATAATAGGGTTTATCCCATATCGATGGACCCAAAATTCCTCACGACTTCAACAATATTCCTTCATTTGCACGTGTTGGTCCTGAAAGTGCGCTAACTGTCTTTCCTTTTTTTACGTGCACTGTGTAGTTCCCAAAACTCGTCCCAAAATCCTGTTCTAGCATAGGTCATATTTCTTGTGCATCTCAGCCTGTAGTGCATGAACAAACATCTTGTGTTGAACAAAGGACAATACTTCTTTGTTAGAGTCACCTTTGGGGATTTGCTTCCTGTTGTTGAGGGAATATTTATAATCATCTTGAGTTAGATGCATGGAATTGTTTTCCTCTTGTAACAAGTCTAGTTCTTCTGGAATTTAAGCATATACTTCTTCTGTTTCTTCCTCCACCATGTTATTTTCATTATTAGTTTGTACAAGAGGTTGGATAGGTTATTCCTCATTCCTTATTTCTCTCCTCGTGAGTTAAGGATGGAAATTCCTTTTGAACTGGTTAGGGTTCCTTATCCCTCCTGATCGAGAGAATTTATTTTCATTACCATTATTTGGTTCAAATCTAGACATCTTATTTTTCAAATTTCTTATCAGTCTAAAAATCTCATCAATTCGGGCTTCATGAGAACCTTTGACTAGATCTGAAGGATCATTGTCTTCTTTATCCTTCTTTATTTATATTTGATATAATTTTTTCTTCATTTTTCCCGATGCAATCATATTCCCTTCAATATATATTACATCACAGTGCATTATCAACAAACTTGGAGACCTTCTTTCTCTTAATACCATGTCAAAGTCTTCCTCAAAAACCCCAACATATGTGACCTTAGCAGCTTGTTGCAAGAGATTTATGTCTCTAGGAATATTGTTGTGCAGTTTGTTAAACTTTCTATTGAAGTCAACAACAGATTCATTTACTTCTTGAGAAAGCCAAAATCAGTCAGGTAATATATCTTGCTTATCTTTCCCCCCCATTGTTTCATAAATGCATACTCAAGATCCTACCAACTATCTATTGAGGCTATAAGAAGCTCTCAGAACCACTTTCAGACATCTCCATCCAAGTTCTGAACAAACAATCTCATGAAGACATTGTAATGCTCCACAAATAGGTTATCAGTAAAATCGTCGAATTCTGCTAGGTGTTCTTCAACAAATAGTGTTTGTTTGCCATTGTATTTGGGCAAGAGCTTCAAATAGTTTTGAGGGAGGTCATGAATGTTCACAGGGAGATTCAATGTGCCAAATATGGCAGTGACCCAAGGTTTTAATGGTGGTGGGGGAGGATGATTTCCTCCATATCGTATTACTCCAAGGTTATTCATAATACTTTGCAGGATACAATTATAGAGTTCAACATATGGAGGGTTAACAGGGTTTTTCAGAAAGGTTTTCAGGGAAGAGCTTGCTTCTTGACAAAATCCTAAGGGAAAATTCTCTAGATTCATTAGGGGTTTGGGAGGTATCTTGGTTGCAGAATAATAATCAACAGGTACATAAATTAACACAAAATATTTTCTACCTCTATGACCAACAAAAGGAGATGTTCCCAAATTAGGGTTACCTAAAAATGGATATATTTGACGTTCTCTAATATTTCTCTAGGTAATGAGATTCTCTATATTTGAGTATACTAGAGTACGCTTAGGATGTAGGTTAATTCTAGTGTATCTTTTGTTAGATACCATATCTTTTCTCTATGGAGTCACCATGTATGTTCACCTTCGAGTATTAGATCTTGCATTATCATAAATGTTGTTCCCCGACAATGATTCCATTTCGTATGTTGTCCCTTGAGATGTTCCAGGATATTAGTGGAATGATGTTGAGGCATCCTGAGAGATAAGAATCAGAATGAACCTTAAATCCATGCTTGTAACAACATAAATTATGAAAAAATATTGGTAAGTATTTTTCTCTCTCTTATAGAACTCTCGACCCTCAAACAGTCTCAATCCAGATATTAAAACATTCAGCCCCAAGAGGCATTTGTCCATGAGTGTTTCATAAAATTAAGTTTAAATATGGTGAGTTGATGGATTTATAATAAATATGATATAAACATGTCAGGAATATTTAAGGTAAATCTCACAGTCTATGGAAAGAACAATGTGTTGAGCAATTAAGAATTCAACAATTCTAAAAAATGTATCAAATCATTAAATCATACATCAAACATGAAACATATTCAGATATTTAAATCCATGGAGGTACCCTCTGCATATCATTAAACATGTGAAAAAATGACAATTGGTCATAGATTCAGAGGAAATCACTTCAATATCATAAGAAATACAAAACACAGTTACACTAAACATGCCATAAAACTTGTTTCTCGAGCATTTATTAATGGAGATCTCATACAAGAAGCCAAAAATGACATGGTGGCTTTACCATAACACATGCACAAAAATAATTATAGACCAAAACATAACACAAAGAATGAATATATTGAAGCCTACATACTTAACAATATGTTTGTGTCTAATTGTATATTGATCAAATAACTTTGGTTATAAGATACTTTTAAATTCCTCAAAGTGTCAACACTAAAAATGAGCTCCTTATGTTGATTTATAGATGCTTTTGTCTGAGAGAAAGTTGTTCATTTGAACCAATACTTCTTCTTGAAACTGAAAAAATGATTGTGAGTTTCTTGATATTTCCTCTAGTATTCTAACCATTTCTAGATTTCCAACTTTTTTTGTTGGATTTTTCGGGGTAAAAATAGATTTTTACCCTTGAAGCTGGAATGTTGATGCTGCTAGGAGATTGTTCTTCTTATTGAATTGAGCCTTGATGTGAATCTCCTTGGATTAATTAATTGGGTCTGTGTCTACAACACAATATCTACTCAACCATGCAATTTTTTGGGTCTATGAATGGATGGAAGAACGTCCAATGTCTTCCTCTCGACCCCCACCCCTCATCCATGTTGCATCAGGCTCACCAATTAATACGATTGCACCTTAGGGTGAGTTAACAAATTCCCTTTTTATGTAAAGATTGATCTAATGATACCTGAGAAGGACATTCCTCCTTTAGCAAAGTTGAGAACAAAATCTCCCAACATGTGTGGCCAGGATGGATGGTCTCTCCTACGTGAAGAGAATGAGCAAGTGGGTCATCATCTGAGACACCTAGCATCATAGTAATTTATTTACAAAAACTAAGTTTCTTGCATATTGGTTTTCTTTATTCCTTTGGCTTTCTCATATAGGATCTTGACACGTGCTCATAAAAATATCTTACTAGATGGATCGATTGGTCACACATGGCCTAATCTGTTGAGAATCGAGGATCACATGAGTGAGTATCCTTAGGCAAGGATTGTTTTCTTCTGTCAGTTAAGGGTGATGGTGTGATGATTGTTAATGGTGCAGAGACATGAGGCCAATTGTCTTGTTATGTGATGTGTACTATCTAACTGATTTTTCAGGATGTTAGTGTATCCATCACCTTCTTGAAATATTCCTCCTCGTTCCCTTGTTCAAAACGTACGTCCTTTTCCCAATGGATTGGCGCTTTTTGAAAACTGAGAAGAACGTGTGAAATTTGGATGATGTCATGCTCCTATCATCACACACCCGTGAACAAGTGGTAGCTTGGTATTGGTTGCATGTTAGTGTTGAAGTGTCACTAGGTCCGACTTATGTGTAGCTAACTTTAGTATGGCGACAGAGTGTTAGTGGAGTCCTTTGTACAGGTGTCTATATTTGATGGGATTAGAATATGCATTATTTCCTTGTCAAGTATTTATCATCTTCCTTGGTGTCCAGGTGGTCTGCTACATAGGCTCGAGGTGGCACTCAGTGGATAGACAAATATGTGTCAATTCAACAGATATGTAACCTGGTGGAACTAGAATAGCACTGTCATGACCCTAGGGGAGTGGTTTTATTTTCCATATCACCACCATATGACACCATCCATCCTTCAACATGTGGTTCTCAAAACCACCGTCATGCCCCAAGTGCGCGCTAACTCTGCACTTTTCCAATGCGCCATACATCCTCAGCTGTAGATCAGGATTGCTTGTGACTGCCATATTATTGGGCCCCACATATTCACTAGTGCTCAATCCTTGAGCCTCAGTCTCATGATAAATTCACATGCTTAAGCATGCATGGAGTTTGTTTATCCCTTTTTGTGCTCCTGATAAGTGTCCATGCATTTATAAATTTTGGCCTTGGTCCCTTAGGGCTTGATTTTTGTTGTTAATTCTTTTAGGGTGCTTGAGAATATTCTATCACCTTTGATCCATGATATTTGTAAGCTCCTCCAACTTCTAGCTCTTCAAATTTGGTCTTGTAACCTTGATCAATGGGTGCACTAATGACTGGATCAAATCCAATACTAACAAGTATTTCCATAATTTGTTTCAAATAAGAATGCAAAGGTCATTTTCAACATGGTTTTGTATAGTATGATTAGGATTTGTTGCAACAACTATAGTCCTTTTCTATTATCTTATGCTCCAACAATAAAAGTTTCAGATCAACTCCAACATAATCAAATCATGCAATTGAAGACTCAAATTATGAAAGTGAAGATCCAAAGTATGCAATTAAATTCTCCAAGCAATAAACTAGAAACTAACAAGTGAATGATTGAAGACTCTAGAGCAACATGATGAAAAACACCAACAATTACTTCTATGGTATCAAGAATGGTAATAGTGTTTTTTCAATACTTAGAATTTTGTTAAATATCAAAATTAAAATAAATAATAATACCTTTTTATTTACCATTTACCTTTTTACCAATACATTAGAAGTATTTTCCAAGACTTTTATGGTTATCATTGTCCATATTCATGCTTCCAAATCCCAATTTCATACCATATTTGAGTACCAAACCATATGTACCTACATTACCTATCTATCCTATCCATTATTACCATTAAAAACCAAAATATCATTTCACTATCAACATTCACTCTTATAATCACTATAATAAACCAATACCTCATTAGTATAGCCTAGAAATGACTCTCCCATAATAAAAAATGACTTGACTCTCAAGCGATATCCTTTACATTTTAACTGTAACACACCTGACCCCCTATCCTCACTTAGGATGATGGGGTGTCAAACTTCCTCCTTTTCCAAAATAATTCATCTGTCTCAACATACCTCGTGGATGGATTTAACTTGCCAAGAGATTTCCAACATCTATAACCACGCTCAAAACTGAGTTCTAGATCAAATGTTACAATCTCTCAAAGTTTTCAAGATTTCATTTATCCAATCCTCCTCATTTCCATGTTGCACCCACGTGGCACCTTGTCATATGGGCCATCCGACGTGGAAATGGCATGGAACCTACCACCTAGTCCATCGACACTCTAGGCTAATGGCTCTGATCACTTGGGGCTCTTCCTTTGTCGTCGTCAAGGTTCCCCTCCTTTTAAGTTGTGAGTCAACCATCAAGTTCCAATGAAAAACTTCAAATGGACCCAATTCCCACATCCTACAACTCTCGAGACTTGACACTCTATGAATATGATCACGCCATTACCTCTAACCTATTTAGTGGTTAATGCTCGCTCCTTATCCTATTCTAAACTAAACAAGTGAGGTCTATGACAGATCCATTTTTGAGATCTCATATCACCTCTTCATCGATCAATAGTTGTCAATTTACCCTAATATTCTTTCATCGTCAACCCATCTTCCTGACCTCAATTCAGACTCTTATCCACCCACTTCTGATGAACGGTTGGGATTTATCATCATGTAGATTTAATGGTTATGGTTTTAAGAAAAATACCTAAGTACTTCCAGCCCCTTCGGGCCCACTATATTCCCATATACCATTCCACCTTTGACATGCATCACCCTTTGAGGTACATTGGCTACCATTTTGGCACCCTTGTCATATTAACATCACCTCTCCCTTTAATTCTCACTTAAGAATGACCCTTGAAAATCAATGGCAAAGATTAAATCTCGCCTAAATACCAATCGATGGTCCTCATTATTTTTTATTCTTAGTCTACCTCGGAACTCCCTCATCATCATTGGAGATCCTCGCTGTAACTCTTATTCTCTTAATCGACACGACCCTTTGACGAATGGTCTTGATCAACCTATCACTCCCATCGATGTTTCTAGGAGTTTGTTATTGTCGGGTTCTCTTGTTCTCCTGACTCCATGACTAGAGTAATCCGATGATATCCCCATCAACATAAGGATAAGATTCATTTTCCAGGTCTGAATCAATGGATACAATCTTCCCGACCCAACACAGGGTTTTATTCTGGATAAAGGTTTGAAATTACGAATTAGCCAAATTCAGGGGTTCGTTAAGGGTGTTACCATGTCTTCAAGAGATATGGAATTAATATTAAATGATAGAGGCTTCGTACCTAATTGAAGGTGATTTTCTTGCATATCTTGCAAGATTTCCACTTAAGACAAGTGGTCTTCCCTAGTTCTCAAGGTTCCTCAGCTCGCACCAGGACCTTCTCTCCACCCTGGCACTCCAAGGCCTATCTCAGAGTGAATATTTTGTCCATGTTATTGCAAGCTTTTATCCAAGCTGCAAGCTCCTCAAGATAAAAACCATCCCAACTTGACTTAAATTCATGGGTTAAAAAGTTTAAACAGTGAAGGAAAACAAACACATTCCATTTTACTCAGAATTTCAATTCATTATTTACACGCATTCATATTTTCCCATTAAACCAAAAACCACACATTTACATCATTATCTTAGATAAAACAAGCCACATTGAGTACTTATATGTTCGATAAAATATCAGTATCCAACTGACTGAGAGAGGACATATTTCCTCCCAACCTTAGCACATATTGTAGAGTGACTTCCTATAGTATGCCACCCCTATTCCAAGCCATGATATCACAAGGGAATGATTCAGTTGACTTCTAAGTTTTAGGATGGTCAAGGAAGGTTACTATCCTTCTTCCACTGACAACGACAAAATTTTCCACCTTCCCACTGAGCTCAAGGCCTACATAATTTTATCAGGTACCTCTCCAACTAGATTTACTCTACACAAGGGAGCCTCTTCTCTACTATATAGTCCCTTGATGACCTCCCATTACCAGTGTCTATTTCTGTCTAGTAACTACCAAGATGTGGCTCTTTATCACTCTAGTCTAGACCAAGGTCTTCTATGTTTCAGGGTGATCATTAAATTGGATGATATTCCTATTTTCTTCAAGGAAATAACTCCACTTTCTTATTCTCTTTGATCTGTTCCAATGAATGTCTCTGTTCCCTTCACCCTTAGCATGTGAGTCCATTTCTCCCTTACTCTTCCTTAGATTATTCTCTTCTATGCACTGAGTGATCTCCTTCCAATGCTCTCTTCTCTCTCTTTTCGTCTGTCCTTGGGTGAAGTTTTTATAACTTCAGTCAGTTCCTCCTCCAATCCTTGGAATTCTCGTGGCTTTTGTCAAATGTGACCTGTTGTCTAAATTCTGAATCCTTGAAGGGGAAAATACATGGGTTTCATATTCGTCAGTTCATTTAGTTGACCCTATGACTTGTATAAGAGAACAAAACTTTCAACAATTATTTACTACTTGAACCACCGATTTGACTTCGATAGTTGTCTGTGTGGATCCATACCAATCTAGGTACATTGGTAGGTGTGAGTTTATGTTTTACAAGCATACAATGCCTTGTTAAACAAGCTTCCTATTTTATTCACTAAAACATCTCATCCCCACCTCACATGTCCACTTCATCAATTCCAAATGTGATATCATGGCTAGTACTCTGAAAGATTTTCCCTCTCAGTCAGTTGTCTAGTGTCTTTCATTAATCAAAACATGATTATAAGCTTCATAAACATAATCATATCAAGTAATACACATAATACTGTTATGGAGGAAAATGGGGTATCAAATTCCCCTCCCACTTAAAGAAACACCATCCTTGGTGTTTAAAACATCATGTATATACAATTATATAGAAAAAAAAATTAGTATGCCATTTTGATGGCATTGTTTTTGTCCCTTGACCAAGTTTTGAGGAAACATTGGTCGTGTTTGACCACTTTTGGGACTTCGACATGTTGGTCAAAGATGGAGCGCCCAGGAAGAGTTAAGATCGCGGGATCTCACTCATTTTGCGGGCTTGTGGACCCAAAAAAGGGTTTACTAGGGTTTATGTAACGGGTTATGGGATGTCGACCCATGGGTTTACCCATGTTTAGGCCTTTTTGTAAATGTATAAATAAGAAGATAAGCAATGTAGGAAGAAGAAATAATAGGTTGGTGGGCTATGTGCACAATATGTTGTAAGTGTTAATGTTGGATTAGTGCAAGAGGTTGTAAGTTGCTTTGTGAAACAGACTGTGTAGAGTAAGGCTCTGTGCCTTGGCCTGATTTTGGGAAGGAGGATATGGCGCGCAACGCGTAGATCTCCTATCCTATGCAGAGTTTGGCTCTGTGGCTTTGTGAACAAGAGAAGTTGAATGTAAGAAGATTGAATACTAATAAATAAGAATAAGAAGTTGGTGGATGTAGCCCCAGACTAGGGTGAACCATGTATATCATGTGTCTTGATGTGCTTTGTGTGATGTGGATTATGATGTTTATTTTCTTAGTGTTGTTATTATAATGTATGATTAATGCATCTGATGATTATTGATTAGTGCTTAATGGTATTAAAGATAAATGAATGTTATATCTGAGCTAATGTTATGTGTAATTGATTGAAAGTACTTGATATGTATTGTTACTGCGTTGATCTGTAATAAGGGTTTAATCTGTGGTGTGAATGAGACTCATGAACTAATGCATATGGTTGGCTAAGTGCTCTGCTAAGTGTTGTAATCACAGATCTGTGTCCCAATTTGGTTGTAGACACCTGAGTCATGCAAACCCCCTGCCTCAACCTCGGCTGAGACTTCATATGCTTCATAGGTGTTTCTGAAAGGGCCGGTAGTTAGGGTTTTGTTGGTGTGTTTTTGAAGCGTTGAACCTTGGGTATGCCCCTGTGCCAACAAATGGTTCTGTTGTCAGGACCTAAAACTATGATTGTTGGGAACTGAAAAGAAGAAAAGAAAGCTCTGTGCATATATCTGTTGCTGTAGTGCACAATATTCTAATTGACTTGCAAATCTTTGTTCTAATAAAGAGACTTAATCTAAAGAAATGAGGTAAGATATTAAATCTTTGTGCTCTAGTAAGGGTAAGATAAGTGGAAATTTTTTCTTCGAAAACATGAATATAGGTATGTTTGATAGATTTTATCCTAGCCTGAAAGCTAGGGCAAAGTTAGAAGAAAGAGTTGATATGAATACATTTGATATAAATAGAGAAAGATATGTTATTCCTATGCATAGAAAGAATTTTTGGACTAATAAGTGGATGCATGAACCTAGAAAGAGTTTTTGCAGATTGCAGGTCCAACAATGTGATCCCAGTGCACAATATAGGAGAGTCCGGGGATCGTTTAAAAGAAAGAGAGGATTGACACTATGTTATAATTGCAGAAGACCGAGACATATTACTAAGGAATGCCAGGCTGGTACAAGTCCTATTTTTCTTTATTGTAAAGTTATTGGTCATGAGGTTGAGGATTGTCCAAGAATGATTGCTAAATTTGAAAATATGAACACGAGACAAGAAAACTCTGAACAAAGTCAAGAGGCTAAGAGCATGTCGGGGAATCATAAAGAGAAAGAGTCAGAGACTATGTTAGTATAGTTAAAAGAAGTAATGGATGATCACAAAGACATTAGTTTATTGGAGATCCTAAAAGAAAAACAACACATAGTTACAAGAATAGAAGACTTCGACATAGATTGTGTATTGTATGACAAAACACATGTGAATATTATGCCAGAAAGCACTTGGGAAATTTTGGGAAGACCTGCTATGATACCTTCATTGGGAAGGATATGGTTTTTTAAAGGAAATATGATAACCCTATGTGGAAGAGTTACTAATATACCTATGATTTCTCATAAAACATCGACTAAAGAAGAATATGAAGTCATTAAATTTGTTGAGAATAACGCCCCTTTTCCACTTTTATTAGGAAAGACTTGTATTGAGAAGGATCAGATTAGAAGGAAAGTAGAGGAGGAAGCTACAGAAAAAAAAAAATCAAGAACCAAGGAACTTCATAACCAAAAAAATAGAGTGACTAATAGAAGAACAAGAGGACAAGTCGAAGCAACATAGGGCAAGGGAATTAACTGTCAAAGTTGAAAGAATGTAGGAAGGCTTGAAGAACTTGTCGGTGCAGGAAATAATTATAGCCACCCCGAAAATAGTAAGAGAAGGGACATTAACCTTAGATTTTTTAAGTGCGCATCAGTAGTGTGAAGTCCTTTCAACAGGAGAGAATAAGATTACAAATGGGAAGAGGATTCAAGAAATTGTTAGAGAAGCTCAGATTACAGGAAAGAAGGCTAGGAAGCTTAATAAGAAGAAAGCTAAGATAGAAAAACTACAGGAAGATACAGAGAAGATAAGGAATACTTCGCAGGAGGGAGATCTACAAAACTTGAACCTTGTCGGAATCGCAGAACCACGCAGAATGGGACTTCACCACGATGAAGCTATATGACCATTGGAGGCACCCCGACCGTTAGAATGACACCCCAGAACGGATAGAAAACATAGTTATGAGAGAATGGACCATAATGAATAGATTCACATTGATGGATGCATTCCTGCCCATTGGAGGAATTTGTTACGATGCTTGCTTATTTAACTCGTCGGATGCTGCGTCATGACCATTTTTTTCCACCCATGATTATTCGAGCTAATAGAGAATTGATTTTATATCATGTTGTGATTTCTAGACCTTGTCATACATTGGATTACCTCACTCATCCGTTCTCCTACTCGATCTATTTGGTTACAAGTGTGAATGTCGAGCAAACCTAGCGCATTAGAGAAGTCTGTGGAGGAGATTCTCATGGAGATCATGGCTAAGAGAGTTATGTCTGTAGGAATACATGCATCGTCGACTGGGGGACTACAAGCATCCCCCTCGACTGGATGTCATTCTAGTCGTGCTATTGAGAAGAGAAGCAAGTACCATGATAATATGGCTAATGCAAATAATATCTTTTCTATCTTTCCATCTCACATACTGCCTTTGGCTGGTGCATTTAACCGTAATATCATCCCACGTGATTTTGAGTATATGTTGATCACTACGTACATCCTGAAGGGGTTACACGTAGTTGGAACCCATTAGGACAAATCCCAGCCCTAAAGAACAACGACTTTAATATCGACGACAGAAATAACTATGCCATGCTCACGCCCCATAGGTATTTGATGAAGACGACCGGGAAGAAGTTGCGCATAGTCTCCCAACCATGGATTAAGGAGATCGCACAATCAATGATATTGAATGTAATGAATATCCCTCACTTCGACTGACAGCATGAGTTTAACGCTTACTTTAAAATCCTCTTATCGTGCTACCTTGGAGGGTATCTGTGGCTCAAAAAGTGCATCACTATGGATCCTACGCTGATCCACCTGATCACAGGACTGAGAATGCAGGGCCCTGACCCTCAACAGTTCTACCAAAGGAAGGCCTCAAATTTCTCCTTGGCACAAAACATAAAGGAGGATTATGGTGATGTAGAAAAGGGAAAGCGTGGCTACAAGGTAGCCTCTATCCAGGATGGTGCAGTGCACCTCACTTGCCAACTTATAACTAGAAAGATCGTCAGAAAGAATCATCCGACATAGGTCACTGGGTTCGTAGTAGACCTTGCAGGAAAGTCTGTAGAGGGTATGAAAATGAACTGGGTGAGTTACCTAATTAACGAGCTCGATAAAGACTGCCGCAAAGCGCAGGATCAAGGGTATGAATTCCATTTTAGTTGGTTACTTGTATTGATCACATTTTTCACTTGGAAGATGCCATAAGGAGAGACATTTTTAGAAGTTGACCCATCAGAGCTGTTGGAAGCGAGGTTCTCCACCTTGTGGTATACAAATGATATGTTGAAACAATGGCATTCAAACGTTGTGTTCCATGCCTACTACCAGCATCTAAAGCATGCTATTGAGGCATTCCCACACATGAAACGGAACACATTGCACCAATACATACCTCTAGCAAAGTTCCTTGCAGATGGACACTTTTTCTATATCACTGTGTGTAGGGATGAAATCAAGGAGGAGTTGTAGTCATATTATAAGATGAACGACGAACATATGGAGGAGATCACCAAAGAGTGGCTGACAAATTTCCTTGTACCGGTTGAAGATGTAGAGCTCTCCGATGTGGACATCATAGGAAGCCCCTTGGTCACCCAGGTCGAACATGTCGGGCAAAGCAGCGTGAAGAAAAAGAAGAAAAAGGTAGAAATCCAAGAAATTGATGAGGAGGACAACGCCTTTGCAGAAGATGGATTTGGCTCACTAGAAGGAGGAGGAGAAGACCAAGGTAATGGACAAGGAGGAGAGGATGATGAAGAAACGCAAGAAGAAGGTGAAGCTACACCGCCGAAGAAACCCCTTATCGAGGAAGAAACATCAAAGAAAATAAATGTTTCCCTGCAGAAAACTTTAGCAAGAAAGAAGACGTGAACTAGTAAACCAAAGATGAAGGCCACGCTCACAGTGGATGACATCAATTTGATCATTGCAACTGTGGAGGATGCTTCAGAGGATATCTTGCAGCGACATGGATCAAATCAGGAAATGTTGTATGAAATAATTGAGAAGGCGCTGAAGGAGATACAACAAGCCATCCATTCGAGCCACGCAATACCTACTGCATCGTCTTCGTCGAAGATTGCAGAATTGGGGGATGAGCCTGCCCAATTACAAAGACTAGCAGATGCAATAGAGCCTCAGATTCAATGAGTCCAAGAATAAAAGGAATAGGCTACAAAAGTATTGAAGCAAGAAAATGAGGAGGTCTTAGAGAAACTACGAGTTGCACAGTCTTGTGTAACCGCCTACGAGAAGGAGAAAGATGAAATTCGGGCGATGTTCGAGGAGGACAATGCGAAGATACAAAAAGAAAAATATTAGTTTCTCACAGAGAAGACTTCAGTCAAAGAAGTGGTGAATAAAGAACTTCACTCTGTGCCAGGCTTGGCATAGGAGGAACCAGAGTCATTCGATATGCAAGTGGGGAAGCTCGTTGAGGCCATTCAATAACTTCAAGCACGAATAACAGAGTTAGAGCTCCAAGCAGTGTCGATCACTCTGCAATAAGTGCACAACCAAAAGGAAGAAGCCTCTAAAAGTGCAGTTGGAAGGATCAAGTTCCTTGCCTTAGAATGTAAGAAGTTGAGTGATCAAAGTGTGTAAACCTATGAACGCCTCGCAAACTATCTGGAGCTGAGGAAACTAGAAGCACAACTCCAAGAGGCACAAAAGAAGGCATCCACTGTGCAGGAGCAGATGAAGCTACTCACTTCGGTCCAATGAATAAAGATATCATACGAGAAACGCACAGTCTAGTAGAAGATTACTGCCATCCAAAGAAGAGTCATGGAAGTTACACAGAGAATACAGCCGGTGCAGAATGAGGCTTGAATGATTTTTGAAGAGATTGAAGGAAAAGGCTCGCAACTAGACCAAGTGGTTGCGATAGTGGAACAACGCCTGGAAGGGCCTGTTATAGAGCAAGTGATTCAGGAGTTCGACGAACAGGAAGCTTTGGCGAAGCAGTAAGTCGAGGCATCTCAAGATAATCTTGAGGCCTTTGAAGCAGCATTGCCTAGATCTTAGTGACTCGGGATGAGTCACAGGTGAGTGTTGGGGGTGTGTTGACCCTTGATCAAGTTTTGAGGAAACATTGGTCGTGTTTGACCACTTTTGGGACTTCGATAGACTGGTCGAAGATGGAGCACCCAGGTGGAGCTGAGATCGTAGGATCTCACTCATTTTGAGGGCTTGTGAACCCAACAAAGGGTTTACTAGGGTTTATGTAATAGGTTATGGGATGTCAGCCCATGGGTTTACCCATGTTTAGGCCTTTTTGTAAATGTACAAATAAGAAAATAAGCGATGTAGGAAGAAGAACTAACAGGCTAGTGGGCTATGTGCACAACATGTTGTAAGTGTAAATGTTAGCTTAGTGAAAGAGGTTGTAAGTTGCTCTGTAAAACATAATGTGTAGTTTAAGGCTCTGTGCCTTGGCTTGATTTTGTGAAGGAGGATTTGGAGCGCAACGCACATAACTCCTGTCCTATGCAGATTTTGGCTCTGTGTATTTGTGCATAGGAGCATATGAATATAAGAAATTGAAGACTATTAAAGAAGAACAAGAAGTCGGTGGACGTAGCCCCACACTAGGGTGAACCACGTATTTATTTTCTTAGTGTTGTTGTTATAATGTATGATGAATGCATCTGATGATTACTGCTTAGTGCTTAATGGTATTAAATATAAATGAATGTTAGATATGAGATAATGCTATGTGCTAAGTGATTGAAAGTGCTTGATCTATATTGTTACTTTGTTGATCTGTAATAAGGGTTTAATCTATGATGTGAATGAGACTCATGAACTAATGCATATGGTTGGCTAAGTGCTCTGCTAAGTGTTGTAATCACAGATCTGTGTCCCAACTTGGTTGTAGACACCTGAGTCCTGCAACCCCCCTGCCTCTACCTTGGGTGAGATTTCATCTACTTCGTAGGTGTTGTTGAAAGGGCTAGTAGTTAGGGTTTTTTTGGTGCGCTGTTGAAGCATTGAACCCTGGGTCTACCCCTATGCCAACAATCTTCCAGGTCCCATGTAACATCATCTGCTCCAAAGTGCTTCCATTTCACCTTGACTTTCACAATGGATTGGTTCTGGAGCATTGTTTCTCTTCTATCTAGGACACATTGGGGTTCAGGATGGAACTCTCGCTATGGTTCCACCTGTATTACAGTCCAATCAATGACATGATTAGGACCATGAACATATTTCTTCAATAAATACACATGGAATACAATATGACCTATAACAGTAGGCGGTAGCACAAGTCTATATGATATTGTTCCCACTCTTTCTAAGACTTGAAATGGTCCACAATAGTTGGGTACCAACTTAGCACATGTACCCATCCTTAAGGAACTTCTCCCAGGATTACCCCAAAGATATACATGATCTCCCACCTTGAAATATTTATGAGTTATCTTGTTGTCTGCATATCTCTTTTGTCTGTCTTGGGCCACTTTCAATTTTTGTCTTATCTTAATCATTGCTTGTTCCATTTCCTTCAACAGTGTTGGTCCAAGTGTGATCCTATCCATTGAACTATCCCAACTAATTGGAACTCTACACTTTCTTCCATACATAACCTCGAATCGGCTCATATTCGATGATTCATGACAACTATTATTATAGGAAAACTCTACCATGGGTAGATATTCTTCCCACTGCTTGGGCTGATGCATAACATGCATCCTAAACATGTTCTCTAGAACTCTATTCACTCTTTTAGTCTAACCATTTGTTTGAGGATTTTATACCATGATAAACACCAATTTTGTTCCCAAGCCTGCAAACAAACCTTTCCATAAACTTAAGGTGAATTTAGCATCTCAATTTGAGACTATGGTCTTGGGTAGACCATGAAATATGAAAATTTACTTTATAAAAACATTAGCAATGTCCATGTTCTTAAAATTAGATTTAATAGGGATGAGGTGAGTTTCCTTGCTCAAATTATCTACTACAACCATGATTGTATCATGTTTCTTATTTTTTTTTTGAAAACTAGTAATAAAGTCCATGGATATTATATCCCACTTCCACTCTGGAATTTGTAAAGGATGCAACAATCATGCAGGATGTTTGTGCTCAACCTTCACCTATTGACACTCTAAACATTTAGCATTTTATTTGGCAATATCATGTTCCATTCCATGCCGATAATACAATTGTTGTGTTGTTGTTACCATCTTTTGATAACCAAGGTGACCTACATAATGTCTCATATGGAACTCATCCATAATTAAGTTCCTCAAATATGATGAATTAGGCACACACAACCTATTTTTATACAACAACAAATCATCATCCCCATGTTGATATCCTTTATATTTATTCTCCCTAGGTTTTTCTATAACCCTTATTTTACATGGTTGAAGAACTCATCTTATTGAAAGAGTGTTTTAATCCTCTCCTTGATATTAGATTCTCCCACACTTTTTGTTGCTAAGTTTATATCATGTACACTCCCGTTGAGTGCACTTGTGTTATATTCCAAAATTTCCACATCTATGCATCCAAGACATTGGCCCATCCATTTGCATACTTTTCCAAAATATTGTTGAGGCTTTCTTCAAAAAAAACATTTTTGGATAGTGTGCACACTCTACTACACTATTATCATGCGTACATATGCGCACTGCATGGTATTTAGCCAACATACACATAGGTGTTGCATGCTATTTAGCCCACATTTACCTCCAAAAGTTGCAAAGAATATAAAATTGCACGAAATTCGGTGGAGTTTATGGGTTATGGAGGGTTTCCTAACCATTTCACCCTTTGTAGCCCATCCCCAAACCGAATAACCATATTTTTCTCATATAAAAAGAGGTATTGGGGAGTAATTTAGACACATGAACAAGAGAATAAGAAAACTATGTGAAAATCCCTTCCCTTTCATTTCCCAAGATTTTCATCTTGCTCTGAGTTTTAGCCTCATCGCTCCCCTCCAACCATTCTCCCTATTCAACCCTTCCTCCTTCCTTTGATGGTATTTTGGTTGTGAGAATATAATGTGGGATTGATGCACTTAGAGCCATGATATAGGAGCTTGGACTTGGTTCGTAGAGTGGTCACAAGCAAAGGTTCTAACCTTTTTATCTTGAATTTGAATAAAAGAGATTATCTTTTACCCAAAACCCTATGTTTACATGTTCTTGTTAATTTGAGCATTTATATCTATATTTAGGATTTTAAAGTGATAATTAGAGATTGTATATGTTGTTGTATTATATTATTAACCCTTTGCAGGTCATATTTGGGAGGAGACATGTGATCTAGGAGGAAGTAACAAGCGGAAGAGGTCTACATCAACTGTAAGGATTGAAGGTGCAGTCATTAACCCTCTCTTCCTTATTTCTCTTAAAACTTAGTCTAGATAGTTTTGGGGTAGATTAAAGGTAGATCAGTCTTTTAAAGGATTTATCACTCTGCCTATTCCTTAGACCCAGTTTAGGGGGAATTTCTCCATAGAATAATTGGAGACTCTACTAGAGATATTTTCCTTATTGCATCTTCAAACCCTTGGTATGAAGATATACTTGTGTATCTTCATACTTTGAAGTGCCCTTTTTTTTCTTGTCACGATGAGCGGCGGTGAATACGCCATCAAACACATAACTATATTATCATCAATGATACTTTATATGTTCGATGAGTGGATTGCATTCTCCATCGTTGTATCATTCACGAAGAGGCATAGCTTGTGTTGAATGATTGTCACACTAGAGCATGTGGCAGTCACTTGTCTAGGTTGGAAACAACCTAGAAAATTCTTCATGCCGGATAATTTTGTCCCTCATTGATAAAAGATTGTGTAGAGGAATTCACAAAGTGTCATTCATGCCAGATCTTCTCTCAGAAAATATGGGCACACCCTGTTCCCATGTTTCCAGTTATTGCTATTGGTCCCTTCACCAAGTGGGGGATTGAGTTTACTACATGCCACCCAATTTCATCTAGGGGGAATCGTTATACCATCATGGTGGTAGAATACTTCACTAAGTGGGTCAATGCCATGCCAACATTCAACAATGATGGAGAAATGACTACACTTTTCAGTTTTAAATAGATTGTAGCTAGGTTTGGTATTTTGAAGGATATTTTCACAGACCATGGTAGTCATTTCCAGAACAAGATGATGTCTAAGTTAACATAAAAAATAGGGTTTAAGAAAGAAAATGAATCACCCTACTATCCATAAGTGAATGGTAAAGTGGAGGTATTTAATAAGTCTCTAAATACTATTCTTCAATGGACGATCAATTCGACCAAGTCGAATTGGCATTTGATGTTGTACTCGACACTATGGGATTATCAAACCTCAGTCAATATTGCTACCAAATTTTCTCCTTTCCAACTCGTTTATGGGCTGGAGCCAGTCTTTCCCATAGAATTCCAAATCCCTTCTCTTAAGTTGGCAATGGAATTATTGCCTGACACTACTCCACTTTAAGAGCATCTTCTATATCTCGAGCAACATCGAGATGCAGCCTTGGCCAACGAGGCTCACAAACAATGTGTCAAGTGTCAGTATGATTAGTCTACCCACCCTCGATTTTTCTCTGAAGGTGATCTTGTCTTGGTCTATGACCAAGATAAATGTCCCTTAGGGGCAGGAAAATTTAAACCCATGTGGTTTGGACTATTCATTGTTAAGAAATTTTTATAAAAGGGTGCTTATCAATTGGTTGATTTCGAGGGTAACACTTTATCGGAGCCTAGAAATGGGCTCTACCTTAAGAAGTATTATTCTTAGATTGGTCACTTGGGAGTGAATTATTTTATATAATGTATAGCTTTATTTATACATTTTGTCTTTTTGTTTTATGGACGTGTATTTTATTATGTTTCTTTTCACTGTGGCAGATATCAAGTGAATTTGAGGTCTATGTTGGGTGTGCAGATGGTGCTAGCCGACACACTTAGAGGCTTGATTCCGCAGCTTGGGTGATATTTACACCCTTTGGTCACTTGATGTCTTCTAGAGGTATTTTTCTGGGAGAAACAACCAATATTTTTTTCGAATACAGTGTTGTAATAGAATTACTATGTGATGCCTTGTCACATGGTATTTCTCACCTCCGGGTTTATATATATGCTCAACTGGTTGTGTCTCATTTATATGGAATATACAATTTCTATGATCCCACCCTTCACCGATGATTCCTTAGGGTACGTCTCTTAGAATGCTATTTTGATTATATTACTTGTATTCATGTTCCTAGGATATCTAATCAACTAACTGATACATTGGCTAATCATGTATTAGATTGGCATATTTCTCACACATAAAAGTAAAAGCACACACATACACACATATGTAAATAAATTTGTAAAAATTGTTTTATCCATAAGGAAAAAAGATGTATATATAATAATATGTCCCAAAAATAATGTCATAAGTACAAAAGTGGGCCATAAAGTCTCAAATAGAGATGATATACATCGTTCAGCTCAAGCCCTAACTACATAAGAGAATACAAATGAAAGGTTCCCTCAACACATATGCGGTCTAGTGCTAGTTATCGCCTAGGCCTTTTGGCCCTAGTATAATGAAATATGATGTTCTCAAGATGCTAGAACAGTTTAACCCAAGTCCTGGGTACCCCTACAACATGCGTCTGCATGGTCGGGGGAAGGTCCTCTATATCTGCCATCAACAGTGCACGAGTGAGAGCTGTCAGGTTTCTCTCTACACATCGCAATAATCTCTCAGCCTCTCCGGACGATGGTCCTCCCACGACTATTGGTCCAACATCCTCTCGAGGACGACGTCTGGTCCTGGTGAAGTCAGTTGATCATACCGGTCCCACGTCTGTATATAATAGCTCATTGAGTTAGTACATTGACATTACCATAAAAAGGATAATATTTAAAAACTTTAAAATAAAATAACTCTAAGAAAATGTGTGTACCTATCTCTTCGTGCTCCTCACCAGGGGGCATAGGCATATCAGGATCCCTTAGGAAACTGATCCCTATGTAGGCATAGTCCTCAATCATAGGAATTTGATGGGGCCACCAGTCAAAGAATTTTTCATCGAAGGCCTCCTTCACTCTCCCTACAACCTGTCGAGGAAACAAAGCTTCCCACATACATAATAATATAAAGGAGGAAATATGGCCTTGTATTGTCTCTTGCAGGATAAGGCTTGGAAATCTATTGAAAATGAAAGTGCACAACACAATCCCGAACCCAAAGTTCTTGTTTGTTCTTATTCGATAGTCAGTTAGTTGTTTTTTCATACATGTGAGCACTGTAGTGTTGCAATCAAAGATGGTAGCCTATAGAAACTGAGTTGCACGATGCATCTGTGCACGTGAATCCTGATGAAGTGTTGTAGATCTCGTGATCCACCCAATCATGTAAAGTACTATTTGGAGGTTGAGGTTTGTGATGTTATGAATTGGCACCTAAGATACTAATTTCTCAGTGTCAGCCTCACAAAACATGCCCATATAATCTTCTATGTTGTGTGGTTCTGGAGGAAAGGTCCTCAAGCTAAACGGTTCCCCCCTCTTGGAGAGGTCGGTCAAAAAGTATATATCCTCAGTCATCGGAGTCAATGATTGGCCCTCTAGAATGAAGGCATGTGCGTCTGGGTTCCAATACTCTATTAAATGGTTCAGTAGCTTGGGTTTCTCCCTCATGAATGGACACTGAAATAAATTCCACATACCACATTGCCTGAGCATGGAAATGACCCTAGATCCTCCTCTACCAAAACATCTAACTCCTCATGTTCTCCCTCTCGCCAATGAACATAAGTCTTGTTGCATAAAATTTTGTGAGGTTAGTCCCTTTTTTCATTTTTTTTGAAATCTTAAAGAGATGTACGCGAGATGTCTTTAAGACATTCACATATGCACGCAGGCTAAGTGTTACTTTGTCCATGTATATACGTGTGTTGAGAGTAGACAACTCGCATACACGCAGAACCAACGTTTTTACTAGGGTGCGCACCGTATAAACAATTAAATAGACAATAAATGATTCATGGAAAGGATGAGAGAGGTCATTTGTACTTACTTTGTTCATGTTTGAAGATATTTCGTCCACTATAGCTCCTCGAATTCATGTTTTAAAGAAGAGGTTTTTTTGGTTTTTTGGTTATTTTCCAATTTGCAATGGTTAAAATGAGTTGTCTACTCCTATTTATAGACTTTTTTGGCTCTTGTTTCCTCAATTTGGTTATATTTTTCCTTATTCTTTGCACATTAACGTTTTCTTTTGGTTTGGTGTTTTTATGATACGGGTTACACTCACATCATCCAATGGTAAAGTTGTTTTTTGACACTTGCATATAGGTTAGGTTCTCATCGCCTTACATCTTTCATGTTGTTGAATTTTTCCGCTTTTCCATAGGATCGATCCCATTGAAGTGCGACATAGAGACTTCTACATGGATTCCCTAGGTAGATCCTTTGCTGCATTTTGGCATCCATGTTGTGAGTTTTTTCCATAGGCTTGGGAGTCGTTTTTAGTCACGCCATGACTGTGTATTAACGTCCCATTCTTCTTCATCTTTTCTGGCGCATACCCAAGGGACTCCCCAAGAGCATGGTTTGTTGTCATTCAAGCTCACTTAAATTTTGAAAGAAAAATATAACGAGAGATTATTTATTCTTTTCGGTATCATTTGGATTAATTAAGAAAATAAGCCTCCCTGGACTCTTCTTTAATCCCTTTTCAGACTCTCTAAAATTGAAAATATTGTCAAGTAATATTGTTTCCCTTCACGTTCGTCAAACTAAAATTTTGAAGGCACATCTGTCTGGTGGTAGTTTATCCATTTTTCGGTCCAGATGGTTAATTTACGAATAAAGGTATGCCTTAGGAGCTTCGGTTCGCTAGGAGAGTATTCTCAGGAATAAGTTTAAACCTTTTTCGAGCCTAAGGAACTAAATTTTTGAAAAAGGGTCGTTCTCCCTTGTTTTGGTTTATCTCTTTTTTTGGGCCTTGGAAATTATCTATGAAAAAGGAAACCCCTCATAGTACATAGTTAATCTCTTTTTAGGCTCCCTAAATATGAAAATATCACCGAGTGACCTTGTTCCTTTCACACTCATTAATTGGTCCATAAGGAATATTTATTTGGCATAAGTTTAACCCTTTTCCAACCAATATATTATCCAAGAAAAAGGTACGCATCGAGAGACATGTCTCACCGAGAGAGTTCTCCTAAGTTATATTTTATACTTTTTTGGGCTAAGGGGAATAAATTTAGAAAAAGGTTGAGTCCATAGTTAAGCTCTTTTCAGACTCCTTAAAATTGAAAACATAGTTGAGTGATCTTGTCTCTATCACACTTGTTAAAATGGTTTTGAAGAGACATCCTTTTGGTATAATGTTAACCTTTTTTCGAACCGAATGGACTAATTATGAAAAAGGAACACCCTGGAGTCTTCTTTTAGTGTTTTTTAGACTCTCTAAAAGTGAAAAACCACCGATCTTACCTTCTCTGGGCTCATAAAACTTCACATGGAAGGAGTCTTGTTGTGTCATCCTTAATAACATCCCATGTCTCATACTTGCATATTTGGCCTAATTCCAACTTCATGTTGCTATTAATTGAACCTTCAAAGCATTCCTTAAATGAAAGCCTTGTAGCATTTTTTACCCTCGCGATCTGGCACCTTGACCCATGGAGGAATTTTCCCGAGTGTCCTTATCCTGCACATGTTTCCTTGCACTAAGAATCAATATGTTCCATGCACTTGGAAATAGTTTTCTTTCCTACAACACTCTTTCCTCCTTTGTAACGTACCATTCTTTTATTCTTTTTCAAGCTCGTTAAAAATTTGAAAAAGACAAAAAATCAAATATTCAAAAAATAGGGGAAGGATATACATTCTCTTTTATCGACATCAATATAGTCACCCTTGGACAAAGCACATCCTTCAATTTGTTCTCCAAGCATTGAGATCTAGTATCACCATAGGAAGTTGTTCTCGTTACATATAGTTGTGTCCTCCTCCATTTGGTTACTCTTCCAAACATATGGAGAGTTTGTGGTGCCTCCTGTATCACAGACTTATGTCAATAATATGCAGCTTGAGTCTCATCATTTTGTTGTTATTTTGTCCAAGGGAATTTTTATCCAACCTGAGTCAGCCATTCTACAGTTGATTTCTTGACTTTCATGAGCTGACCATCCCAAGAGTCCAGTTAAGTTCGGATTCAAAATCAATGAAGTTATTTTCCTAATGATAGAGATCCTCCAGTCTTTCCCCGAAGACATGTTGAATACCTCAGAGTAATGATTCTTACACTCCTATTGTACTCCTACCTAATTTTTGAAGATCTAGAAGTTGTTGTGCGAGCTATATCTCCAGCCACAAACGTCGATGTTTCCTGAAGATGCATATCATATTGTACTTTTATATATTCAAATAATTTTGAGATGTAGATCCATTGTGTATTGTTCATGGCTACACTTTTATTGGAATACACATTAGTCATGTAGCCGTGATTACTATATATATGACATGGATTTGCAGTGTACTTGATTGGGAGCCATGCTTAGTTCATCTGGAGCATGGGTATGTCTGCCTTAGAGATATTATCATTGTTTTGTAGATGACACACTCACAAACACTCGTCTCAAGCTCACTCAACTTCGTGCCTTCCCACTTTGTAAATATATTGTAATGTATTTCAACCATCAGTTTCTCTTTTGACCTCACACATTAGGGGGGCATCTGTTATAGTCCAAACATGCCACATCTATGCATCCAAGACATTGGCCCATCCATTTGCATACTTTGACAAAAATATTTTTGAGGCTTCCTTCTAAAAATCCATTGTTTGGATAGTGTACGTGCTCTATTTCACTATTAGCATGCATACACATGTGTGTTGCATGATAGTTATCCTACATTTACCTCCAAAAGTTGCAAAAAATATGAAATTGAATGGAATTCGATGGAGTTTACGGGCTATGGAGGGTTTCTTAACCATTTTACCCCTTGTGGCTTGTCCACAAACTGAATAACCATATTTGTCTCATATACAAAGAGATATTGGGGAGTCATTTAGACACATGAACAAGAGAATAAGAAAAATCTTCCAAAATCCCTTCCCTTTCATTGCCCAAGATTTGCATCTTGCTTTGAGTTTTAGCCTCATCTTTCCCCTCTAGCCATTCTCCCCATGCAACCCTTCCTCCTTCCCTTGATGTTATGTTGGTTGTGAGAATACAATGTGGGATTGATGCACTTGGAGCCACGATAGAGGAGTCTGGACTTGGTTCATAGAGTGGTCAAAAGCATCAACCGTAAGGATTGAAGGTGCACTCATTAACCCTCTCTTCCGTCTTTATCTTATCATTTATTCTAGATGTTTTTGGGGTAGATTAAAGGTAGATCAGTCTTTTAATGGATTTATCACTCTTCCTATTCCTTAGACCCAGTTTAGGGGGAATTTCCCCATATCAATATGCCACTTTGTTCTCTTCCCCTTTAATATGTTTTATTTCAAAGTCAAAATCACTAATAAACACCATCCACCTATCTTGTCTAGCATTCAACCTTGGTTGATCGAGAAAATAATTTAGTCCCCAATGGTATGTCATCAAGACAAAGCTTCTTCCAAGCAAGTAATGCCTCCACATATTTAATTCATGCACAACTGTTGGAAGATCTAGGTCGTGAGTGACATACTTATACTCATTCTCATTTAGCTTTCTTGATTCATAAAATATCACTTGCCATTATTACATAATCACTCCATTGAGCCCTTCTTTGCAAGCACCAACACAAACCAATAAGTCTTTTTTAGGGTCTGTGATCTTCCCAAGGGAATTGGTCAAGAGATATTCCAACTGCTAAAAGATAGCCTCACATTCTGGTGACCATACAAACTTGTTCCATTTTCTCTATAATGAGGTAATGGGGTTACAAATCTTGGAAAATCCCTTTATAAAAAAATTGTAATACCAAGAAAATCCCATGCGAAACCTTACCTCTATTACATTTCAATGGGCAGGCCAATCCATGATTTCCTTGATCTTCTTGGGATCTGCTACTACTCCGTCTGTTGAGATTATGTGGTCTAAATACTGGATTTCTCTTTGGAAGAAATCACACTTGCTAAATTTAGCATACATATGGTGCTCTTTCAGCACCTGTAACACCATTTTGAGATGTTATTCATGCTCTTCTTTAGCCTTGGGATATACCAAAATAACGTCTACAAATACTAAGAAAAACTTGTCTAAATACTTGTTGAGCACACTATTCATTAAGCACATAAAAGTGGCTGGTGATTTTTTAATCCCAAATGGCACCACTACAAACTCATAGTGCCTGTACCTCATTCTAAATGATATCTTGTGGATTTCTTCATCCTTGATCATGACTTGGTGGTATCCATACCTTAAGTCAATCTTTGAAAATATTACAACTCCTCTGAGTTGATCAAAGATATCATCAATCATAGGTATTGTATACTTAATCTTGATGGTCATCTTGTTCAGTTTCCTATAATCAATACACAGACTCAAGGTACCATCTTTCTTATTTAAAAAACAAGGTTGGTGCTGCTCAATGGGGATACACTTGGTCGGATGTACCATTTATCGACAAACATCTCCTTCAACTATACTTTTAGCTCCACCAATTCGGGTGTGCTCATATGATAGGGTACTTAAATTGATGTTGGTTGTAATATCCACAATATAATGGGATGGGATATTATATCCTTCTATGTAATAAATATTCTCTATGCTCTAATATAGTTGACATATGATCACAAACAGTTTGCATGTTTTATACTAATAGACATTTTTTCAAACATATTACATATAATACAAATACACCATAAATAGAAGAGACAATATGTGGTATTTTATTTCGAATGAAGATATGAATACAACAATCCAATGGTTACTCTGGAAGTTGCAATACCTCAATGGAAACACACAATACACACCAAAAACCTAGAATCATGCCATGGCCTCCTCAACAAATGAGATAAAACCCTCCAAGTGCCACAACCTCTCCAAGCAAATCACTATAACCCAAAACTGAAAAAAAAAAACCAAGATGAAGCTCCAATGAAGACCCTGTATAGATCCTCCTCCTTCTTGTCTAGCTCCAATGGAAATCCTGGATGGATTATCCTCTTATTTGTCTAGGGTGGATATTGCACCACCGAAACCAAACCAATATTGGAAGGGTTTTCCCCAAAACCTCAATGAAAATGCTGGCTACAAGAGCACTCAATAAGATATCAAATCATAACAATGAGAAGTGAGGGGTTACCCTTATTTTATACTTTTGCAACCCCTTCTATATCCTTCCTCCATTCCTTCTAGAAAATCCTCTTTTGGACTACATCAATCCTTCTAGATATTTCCCCTTTTTGACAAAATCAAATGTAACTTCTAGAATTTGCCCCTTTTTTACTATATCAAATATAACCCTTATTTTCCCTCCAATTTTCACTTTAGGATTAAAAGTCACTTTAATAATAATTAAGTAACTTATTAATCTAAAGTTACTTTACTTTCCCTAATGTTACTTTAATATTATAATATCTCCTAACTAAGTGACATTAAATGACCCCCCTTTTCACTCCTATTTCTCCACTGACAAGCCACGAGAGTCCCTTCTACTACAAAACCAAGGAACTCAAAAATGGGGACATGAAAAGTCCTCCCTTCCCAAATATTGGTTGTCCTCAAGAAATGCCATAATAACCTAACACTCCATCGACTGATCTAGAATAAAACTGAAAATGATATCGGGATCCCAAGCCACCCTATAATATGTGAAGCATCCTTTGCTTAAGACATGGTCTGATAATGTACTGACATAAGAGGCCTCCTGAAAAACCGCTAGGAATCAAGTCCACTTAGTGATACAATAACTCGATAAACCCATCAATGTACTTCTCTTCTAGGGAACCAATCTTATGAGAGACAAAAATGGCTCTCACCTCCGTGTCAATTGTTTCACTATCTCCTACTGAAATCCCAGGGTCCCAAGATATCCTCATAAAGGAACCACCATGTTGATGATACTTTGATCATAGTCGACTCACCATCATTTCCACTCTGCATCCACAAGTTGTAATGCCCCAAAGGATCGTATCCACTATCGAGGATCATGGCGATCTAATGTACCCCCACTTTAATATAAGACATCATAGAGAATTCTATGTGGTCACAAACTATTAGGGCATCCACTACACCTAGACTCCAAGTATCAAAGGGAAAGGCCCCAATACTCTAGTACCTCTTGTCTACTGCAATCATCCAAGTATCTTCTGGGAATTCTCCCAACATATCGTCTGCAAATTCCCTTTGTGTGAACATAAGAACCCTTTAGATGGTAAATTTGCTAGGATCCCAAACTATCATGTATGATGTAAAGTGCATAACACTGGTCTATAAGGTGATAATACAAGAACCCACCTGACTACTGCTGATAAGAAAAACAATCATAAGTTGCGTAATTTCGATCAACTCCTTGGAATACCACTCCTAAGCCTCCCAAAATTAAACTCTGGAAAGTCAAAGATGGTGCTCTCCTCTCTAATAGTGGTTGAACTGTCAAAAAATGTGATATCAAGGTCCCAAACTAATTCTAGAAATATACCATCATGTTGACGTTGCACCACTCTAATCATCACCATTGGACCATCGTGCCCAGTATACATCATCCTCTCCTAGAACCCCAAGTTGATATCCCTGAAGGGACTAAAGCCACCATCCTGAATCCTCTCATGTGAAAGTGTCACTAAATTCTAAGTCTACAAGTCCATGATTGGACTCAATTCTATCCTTCCCTATAGAGTAAGTCTCAACCTCCCCTCTGCTGACATCCAAAAAATAAAGTGGACCAATCATTGTCACGGCTTTGTCAACCATCATCTAAATCAATCCATCACTCAAATGAATTCCCGAATCCCATCACCAAATAGGAATTCCACTACTCCTAATACCTATTAATAATTTTTGTGCCATACTGGTAACCATCAGAGTCAAAATGAGCCAAGTCCCTGGTAGGCCATCATCTGGTGGAATCCTAGTACTAAGAATAAACTTTGTGCATGTTGATCTGTTTGGATCCTACCAAACTGTACCAGGAAATCTATTGTCATCAATGTTCCCGAGTAATCTAGTGAGTCTAAATACCTCCCTGGAAAGTAACCCTATCACCTGTGGTGCCTCACACTCATATGAGTACCCAAAATTCCATGTAGAAGGTGGATCATACATAGCCCTCATAATCATCTCTCTAAGTGGAGGCTCAGGGAATATATATGAGAAAGATCCATAGTGGATAATTCCATCTACCACTTTGTCAGCTGAAATATCTATGAATTAATCCAATACAATCTATATCTCCTCATGTGCTCCGACTACATAGCCCAAATGAAAGAATTTTGACATGGCTATACTCATGTATACCACTCTTGATTGAATCAGGTGAACCCTCCATGTCCCACTAAATATACTCTTGGCCTCATAAGGTGGAAATATATTCCACTACCTACCATACTGGAAAGTGATAGGGGTGTTGGTAAACCCCAACAGTATGACCAAGGACTCAACATAGCATCTTAGAGAAACCCTGCAGCTATCCTTCTCTCTGTACCTTCTCTGGTGATACCCCACTCGAAGATCAATCTCTAATGGATATACATCTCCATGAAGCTCATTCATCTACTCATCAATCCTGGATGAACAAAACTCAATGATATGTCTTAAGTCTCTGTATGGAGATCACCCCAATGGAAACATCCCAAAATCCCATTGCATATTGTTGTATACCACTACACACCACTATATCAATCACTCTAATAATATCAAATGGACCTGGATCCCAGAGTGATGTATCCACATTTGTTCTATACTCAATCCCCCAGTCAACTGGTGCATATACTTCCTCATTGGCTCATGATCCCTATAGTGAAAAATAGGTGCACAGTCAAAACCCTTTGTGTCAAACCTCTCCTCAAATACCTGCAACTATGAATGCTCCTCATGCAAGATAGTCAAAAGAGGCTCCTACCTCAAATTATGAGTGGCACTCATCCTCTCATGCATCATGTTGGCATAGGACTATGGTGGAGAGAAGTCAATATCAATAAAAATGCAACAAATGAGTCATATTGGACCAAGAAGGAGAGCGCACCATATTTTGAGGAAAAGAAATGCGCGCAACAGGATTTGTGGAAATCTAACACAAATGTGGAGAAACCGAGCCATGTTAGGGTTAGGGTTTTGGAATGTCTTGTAAGGGTTTTTAACCCAATGTTGTAGTATAAATAGAAGAGGTCTAAGGGAGGCTGAGGCATCTAATATTTTTCATATCTTTTAGAGAGAACTATTTTGAAGAATCTATTTTGGGGTCCTTGTTGAGTTGAAGTCTATTTTGAGAGTTGTGGAGCTCATATAGAGTCTATATGGATATGTAGATGAGGTTCAGGTTGCAAGGTGTGGAGCTTGGTGTGACATTGGTACACCTCACTACTCTCTATTATCCTATTATGTAATGCGCACAATGCCCTGTTGATGAAGAAGAATACATAAAAGAATATCTTTGTGGACGTAGCCCCAGGAGGGGGTGAACCATGGTAAAACTTCGTGTGCAATGTGTGTGAATGTATTTGTTGTTTCTGTAGTTATGATTGAATGGTTAGATATATGAATGAATGGATTTACTTACATCTCACACTAGAATAGATATGCATAATGAATGTTATGAATGAATGAATGAATGAATCTGATGAGTATTGTAATAGAATTCATGGTTAAGTATAAATAGAAGTAAGAAGAACAACCCCAATCCCTTCCAAAAATGTATACACATGCGTCTTGCACTCAGCCATAAACTATCTCGGGTGAGAAAACGTTGTGCACTCTATGTGCAGTGTAGCCTTTTGGTTTACCAGAAGGTATGATGGTGAAAAGGGTTTTGTTGGAGAACTAAGGTAGAACCCGAGTTAGCCCATACATCCAACAAATGGTTCCATTGCCGACTAGGACTCAGAAGGAGATCTAGGAAGGGGTTTGGTGAAGAATATGGAGTGGTAACAAGGGATATTCATGCCATGGAATACTACGAAGAAAAGTATTGAAAGATGGTTGGAAACAAAGCAGTTGGAGTTTGCGCAGAAAGATAATAAGGGTTTCAGGTATACACCGCGCCAATATATGCAAAGGTATGTGTTTGTTGATTTGCATGAAGAATTTTTCTGTTATTTTCCATAGTTATTGCAAGAGTGGATATTAAGGTTGAAGGATAATCATCCCACAAATTGGATTATACTAGTTGAGTGGACTTCTCATGATATTGCACAGTTGGAAAGGACTAACAATAAATTCACACGCGCAGTATATTTATGGTTGGACAATATTATTGTAGGGTTTATTACTGAATTTGCAGTAGATACAACAAAGTCATATACTACTACAGATCATGATTTATTGAAGAGAACAAGATGGAGGTACATCAAGTCTCTTTACACGTCGATCAAGACCTTATTACATGATAAAGGTGTGATGACCATGGACTCAGACAACTAGATCACTATGTGTGAATAGGGGGGTTGGGGGAAGCACTAAGGAGGATCTGAGATATGGAGAAGGCTCTGGAGAGAGGCCAGAAGAAGGAAGAAATGGACCCCATCATGATGGATGATGAGAATGCCAAGGAAATCATAAGGAATATAGGTGTGATGTGCAACAGACGACCCTACCAATGTAATATGAATATGAAGAAGAGGGTAGTAGTCGAGCGAAAGGGCTTGGACAATAATGAGGAAGAGGTAGAGTATCTCTGCACCATGGGGACTATGGAGGATATCTTGCACACCACATATGAGAGGAAAACTAGAGGTCATGGGTCCGACGCAAAAGAAGGCTCTCCAATCCAGATCTGAAATATTGTGGAACCCACAACCCCATGTGCGACGAAGACAAATGAATAAGAAAAAGAAGTTACCCAGTAAGTGATTAGTGGTAGAAGAGTTTTTTTTTTGACGTGGGTCCATTAGCAGAAGTATAAATTCAGCCAGTAGCAGTCAAGTATCTACACCACGTGGAAGTGGTAGTTCAACAAATTTCAAAATTGCAGGACAAGATCCAACTATTAGGTTACCACAGTTCTGAGGGGACATGTCAGATGATCCAAAGAAACATTTGTTCATAAGTGAGAAGATATGGGAAGCAAAGCAGATTACAGATGAGGACACAAAGGTTGCACAGTTGGAAATCACTTTAAGAGATCACACATTAGACTGGTACATGGGTCTCTCAACAAATAATCCAATGAGAATGAATACAACTATAGCATATGTGAAGAGGTAGTTCATCAATGAATTTTAGAAACCTAGCTCAAAAGACCAGTTTATGAATGAAATGATAGAGATTAAGAAGAAACCGGGTGAATCAATTTGGGAAGTGGGCCAGAAGTTCTAGAAGCTAAAAGGTAAGTTAAAATACAATATTAATGATACACAACATAGATATTTGTTTTTTAATTCTCTGTTGCCACACTTGAAGTATCCTTTGAGACAACATAAATTCCAAAGTCAGGGTGAGGCCCTGCAGGATGAATTACAACTAGAGGAAAACCAGTAAAAACATACAGATCTATCTGTGGAAGAGCTGAAGCAAGATTTGAATAACTTAAAATTCCAGTTGAATCAGAACAAAGGAAAGGAGAAAATAGAAGATGTCTAGTGTACAATGTGCAGGATAGAAGGCCATCACAAGAATGAGTTTCCATTATTTTTGCAATATGTTGGAGTGGGTATGACAAACCATTTAGCTTCAGGGAGACCATAGTGCAAGATTTGAAAAACACATGGGCATGATCCCTATCATTTCCTCCTGATGCATAAATATCAAACTGTATTGAAGAGCACATTTTTTAACTTTTGTAAGTCAGTTGGACACAAATACAAGGATTGTATAACATTGTAGATGATGAAAGAAAGGATTGCATATACATACAGGGTGCAGGTTGAACATGTAATAGGACAATTTGCGTAGCAGCCACATTATAACACTGTGAAACAACCACAATACAATCTTGCGTAGCAGTTTGAAGTACAACCACAGTATAATGTAAAAAAAAATCAAGGGAAACAACAGTATAATCCTGCACAACAGTGCGCAACACCACATCAATACAATAACCCACAGTCATTGTATAACCAAGGACCCCAGTATAACACACCGCATGGAGATAATCAAGGAAATAGAGGAGGATGTTGTGGAGAAAGAGTCTTTGGAGGAGGTCAAGGATGAGTTTTTTGTCATAACTATTAGAAACCAGGTCATTATGCAAGAGACTACCCACAACCACCTGCGACATGTATGTATTTTTTCACAACAGACCATGAAACAAAAGACTGTCCAACACTATTGATAAAAATAAAAAATAAGAGGAACCAAACTAATCATAACGTGCAATGGATCGAGGTGGAAAATAGAGAAGAGGACAGGAAGAGAATTAACATAGTGACTAGAGGTGGATCTAAGACTGGAGAATATGCATCCAAGTAGGATTAGAACCAGTACCAGTGGGCCAGGAAGAATACAACACCTAAACAAAAGTTTGATGCACGCAAATAAAAAGAGATATTCAAGGAATATAGACATGATATCTTTAAGGAAAACATTGTGTCCACTTCAGGAATGAAACCAGTAGATGAGGTACTATTTAAGAACATGCCTTCATTATTTTATCATACCAATCAAGAGAAGTCTTCAAAACAATTAAGTAACTTAAGAAAGTTTTTGGGAGCTTGTGTCAAATTAATGAATGATAAAAATTCCTTACAAGTACTACAAAATTTGTTAGAAAAGTGTAATCCTGGGGAAGAGGGGGTAAAAAGAGTAAATCAGGTCTATAAGAAGAGAAGAACCAACAGGGAGTTCAGAATGAATGCCAACATAAGAGATTTTAATATGGGGGATATTATACTATACTTAGGGTCTGAAGTCAATGTTTTGTTAAAGAAAACTTGGGAAGCTATGGGAGAACCTCAAATGGGGTATTCACCTATTCAGTTGAAGTTGGAAAAAAAAGAAAAGTGGTGCTAATTGGGAGGTTGAAGGAGATCCCAGTAGATCTATATGGTGTGCACACCATCGTTGATTTCGAAGTCATTAACATAGTGGACAATAGTCTTCCATATCCAACACCATTGGGTCTGGATTCGGCTTTTGATATCTAGGATATTATCATCTTGAAGACAAGGAAGATGATTTTAGTATGGAGAATACAAAGTTATTTCACCATTGGATCCCTCGGAAGGAGGCATGCATGTGGAACCTGCAACGCATAATATTCTTACAGAAGATGTGAATCAACTATACAAAAATACCATGCACGAAGAGGATTATATCAACCCAACTGCAGATGGAATGCTCAGTTGGAGGAGTATTAGTTCTTGTGCTTCAGACTCTGACACAGGACTGGAAAACTAGCAACAATGACTACATGAATCATCTACCAGGAGGTATGCCAGAATGATGTGCACACTAAGATGGGTTGGTACAGAGGTAAGCGAACCACATACTTTTTATGGCTTGAATGATTTAGAAGAATTTTTAATAAAGTATGAGGTAGAGGTTATGGAAAATCAGATATCACCAGTGTTATATATTTGTTTAAAATATACACCTGCAAGATGGTGGGGTATACACAAGACAAATATCAACAATTGTTTTCAGTTCAAAAGGTTACTATGCATAAGATTCAGTGAAGATCAGGAACACAGATATGAGGATAGATATGAGGGATTTGGACAACCTCAAGAGCATGTAGAAAAGCGCATAGTTAAATGGATATTAATACCACCATAAGAATGGCCACACCATTTTAGTCACACGCTAGAAGGCATTTTGAAGAACTAGTACACAGAACAAGAACAACGCAAAGAAACTGCTAATTGGGAAGAGATATAAAAGAACTTTGTAGTTACATTTGCCTTTGAACATGAGATTCTAGAGATTGATACAATATTGAAAGTGGTAAGAGACAGGATATTTTAAGAACTAGAGTTTGAAATAGTTCCAGCCAGGACCAGCATATCAGAAGCAGGCTAGAAAAACAATAAAACAATTGTTACAATGTTATCATGTCGTAGAAGCAGAAGAACTAGCAAAAGATAATTCATCTAATATCCAGATCCTAGAAGTGGAAGGTGAAAGGGAAGTAGAAGGTCCCAAGATATATTCAGAATATTATGCTTCACCATTAAATATTAAGAAGGTAAATATTGGAACTGTAGAAAACCCAAAGATGGAAAGTATTGGAGATTATTGGGATAATCAGATAGTATAAAGGATTACAGAATTGATGCGCGAATACAGTGACTTATTTCCAGCAACATTATTAGAGATAAAGGGGTTAGTAGTATATCTAGGAGAGATGAATATCTCATTGAATCTAGAAGAAATACCTATCAGACAGAGGCCGTACATATTGAATCCAATATATAAAGAGAAGGTGAAGACAAAAATTGACAAGATGCTAGAAGATGGTGTTATAGAACTTGTAGAAGATTCATAATGGATCATTCCTATGGTGGTGAAAGAAAATAAGGGAGGGATAATGATTTGTGTATATTTGAGAAAATTGAATTATGATTGCCTACATGATCCTTTTCCTACCCCATTTACAGACGACGTTTTGGAGAATGTAGGGGGTCAAGAAGATTATTCTTTTACAAATGGATTTCCAGGTTATCATCAGATTAAGATAGCACCTGAAGATAGGCATAAGAGAAATTTTCTATAGAGTGGGGCTCATTCCAATATACAATTATGCCATTCGGATTGAAGAATGCACCATCCATTTTTTCAAGAGTAGTAGTAGCATCGTTTAAGGACTTTATTCATAAATTTTTGGAGGTTTACTTGGATGATTGGATAATGTTCAATATGTTAAAGAATCATGTTGAAGTATTAAGGATGATGTTGGATAGATGCAGACATTGTCAGATATCATTGAACATTAAGAAATGTATTTTCAACGCACTTTTTGGGATTTTTTTAGGACATGTGGTGTGTAAACAGGGCCTGCTGGTTGATCCTGCTAAAATTGTTGTCATAATTAACTTACCACCACCAAATTCAGTGCACCAATTGAAGAGTACATTGGGCCATAGAGGGTATTACAGAAAGTTCATAATGGGATATGCACAGTTCACTGTGCCAAGGGATAATTTGTTGAAGAAAGATACTAAGTATCATTGGATTGATGAATTCAAGTAGAGTCTCCATATTTTGAAGGAGAAGATCGTTACTACATTGATTTTAGTATTTCTAGATTGGGATAAAGAATTTCATGTGAATTTGGATGCATCTACAATAGCATTAGGATCAATATTAACCCAACTAGGAGAAGGTGATATAGATCACCCTATTGCATTTTCAAGAAGAAAGTTATCTGATTCAGAACATAACTATAATACTAGAGAAAGGGAATGGCTAATTATGGTGTACGCTTTGTAGAAATACAAACATTACTTGTTATGCCAACATTTCAAGATGTTTACATATCATTCAACTCTAAGATACTTAGTCAATAATCCAGTGATCAGGGGATCAAATTTTGCTCAAATATTCAAAGTGCTCGGAATCGCTTCAAACCGAACGAGAGCGTAGGCCTCATCGTTGTGAACCCAACACAACTCGTTTTGTCTCAAACGGACGTCGGGAGTGAGAGATATCGCAATCTGTTCAGAATGTCAAACAGGTAAAAAAGGGGACATTGACTGTACAGTCTGTACAGGCTGATGTGGCAGGGCCATACGTCCATACATTGACATGGCAGAGGTGATGTGGCCGACAGTTGGTTGAATCAGAATGTGACACGTGGCATCGTTTGGAGAAGTGATTGGGTGCCACGTGGCCCAGTCATGGGCTGCCACGTGGCACCCCGGTATTGGCTGTTGGTTTGTTTATTAAAATATATTGGAGTCCGTGGGGTTCGACCCCCGGACCTCCCCACTGTATAGAGCCTTCACAAAGTCCGCTTGACCAACGGACCACCAGTTATGCCTTGTTATGTATGTGATTTCTTTTGTATTTGAATTTGCATGGTGTAATGTTTGGCAGGGGGTCGGGCCGGGGCTTAGCCCCGGCTCGTGGTCATATTATTTGTTATATGTGACCATATATATATATATATATATATCGCGCAGGGTTTTGTGTTTTCAAATATAAAGCCGCGGTTCTATTGTATGCCATATGACCCTTTTGCTACATGGAAATGCGCGCGAGGGTTTTTAAAAATGGTTCAAATGGTTGTAAAATGACCCGACATGTGTCATTGCTCCATTCGGTTGCAAACGGAGCCCTTTTTATCATAGCGCGAGGTCATATTATGACCCATATGCCTAGGTTCTAGGCGGTTAGGAGCTGGCGTGCCCATAACCGTCCTACAGTTCGCACCGTTGGCGCAGTTGCATCCGGTGCTGGGTTTTCACGCTTTAAATTGTGTGTGTGCCAGGTTCATGTTACAAGGGTGCGTTTTATAGATGCAGAGACAACAAGCTTGAAGGGGGGACTTCCAGGAGGCCTAACTTCTTTGTTTTTTGACCAATTGAGGTGCCAAAAAAGGCCAGCTAGGGGTTTTTGGATGCTCTGAAGCCATTGGAGTAGTCTGTTGGTCATTTTGAGCATTGTAAGGCATGTTTTTGAACACTTTGAGCAATTAATAATAATGATCCATTAGAAGCTGGACCAGGAGATGTAGCCCAAGAGAGGGGTGAACTCCTTTATCAATTGTTGTGTTTATGTGCTTATGTTCATTGATTATGTTGTTGTTTGTTTGTATCTTGAATGAGCAATCCTTTAATTAATGTGTTGCAAAGTTGATCCATTTGCTTCTAACACATAAAATTTACTTGCAAAATAATTTCAAGATTTCAAGTCTTCTTCATTTTTAGATCATCCAGTGTTGGGGGGAAGGATATGTAGATGGCTACTCTTGTTTCAATAATTTTACTTTGAAGTTGTGGTGAAGCCCAAAAGATTGAATGATGGACTAGATCACTTATCCAGGATAACTAATGGAGAAAAACCTAGTAACTTGGAAGACAACTTTCCAGATGCACAATTGTTTTTAGTACATATAGCTGATGAGTAGTTTTTTGACATTATTGATTTTTTGAGTACAATATTTGCACCAAGAGGATTTACAACTGTGTGGAAGAAAAATTTGGTAGTCAGAGCTACAGATTATTAGTTGATTGCAGGTCATTTATACAAACTAGGAGCATACAACGTCTTGAGAAGATGTGTGATGGATAATGAAAGACTCGTTATTTTGGTAGAGGCACATGAAAGAATTGTAGGAGGGAATTACGTAGGAAAAGATACCATGTAGAAGGTATTTTGCGAAGGATTATGGTGGCCAACAATGCACAAGGATTCAAAGGAATACTATTACAAGTGTGATGTTTGTCAAAGAGTTAGGAAGTCATCCAAGAAGGATGAAATGACACTAAGACCACAAGTTACTTTACATGTGTTTGATAAATGGGCAATAGATTTTGTAGGTCTAATTAATCCACCAACAAGAAGATCAGGGGATAGATACATTATTACAGTGACTGAATACTTGACCAGATGGGCCGAGGCAATGCCAATGAAGGATTGTAGTGAAAATACTACAATGCATTTTTTATTTGAGAATGTAGTGACAAGGTTTGGATGCCTAAGAATATTGATGAGTGATTAAAGGACTGACTTCATGTTGGCAGCCAATTCAATTTTTTCCATTACCCTATAAGCTGCCTACACCTATGTCTCCTGAACTTCAAATTGTCGTTGCATTTTGCAAATAGATGATATTTTCGTTTCTTGCGACACTTGCAAATTGGTCCCGATTTAGTTTTCACGACTGTAAGCGTGAAAACTCCTCCATCGTTATTTGAACTGCCATGATTTTCTCATTGATTTTCTGAATGGCACTTACCTTTGGTTTATTATTGTGTGGCTAAATGAATTTTCAAACTATGCCTATTTGGACATTTTGGTTGCATAACTTAAAATGGTAAGGCATTGAGAATATACATTTATATTGTTTGGGACTTGTCTAGTCCTCAGTTTGCATAGGGGTCATGGTTTATTTTGTTTTTACATGATGTGATCCTTATTATTATAAACTCTTGGCTTGTCAAATGTTATGAAATCGATTGTCACAATGTTTTATAAACGTTTGATTACACACTTATACGATGGCACATATTTAACCTTTGGGTTTTGAACATTCGTGGTTTGAAATAATACAATGGCGCATTGGTATGTTATCCACCGTTTGATTTTTGGGTTGGCTGATTAATATGGTTTGAATTGTATTATGATTGATTGAACAGAGGTTGTACTTTGTCATTACTGCTTTGCATGGCAGTGAATAATCCCACCACCCTCGCACGCGCACATTAATGTTTCCCCTTTTGATCGTTCGCAGCTGTTAACCCAAACGACTTTGCTCCTGTGCATTGTTGTTTTCAACCCAAACCCTGACCGTGTGCCCGCACCATGGCTCCAGTCGTAAGGGCTGAACCCAACGGTAGCCAGGCTCTGTTGATGTTCGACAGTGCTCACAGTGACCTTGAGGAATTTGGATGGCTCTCGTTCATACAAAAGTTTGATGGTTTTAATCCTTGTGTGGCTCGACAATTCACATTAACCTTTGATGGATGTCGAGCCAAGGTCGAGGATGTCCAATTGGAAATTGACGAGCAATTTCTCAGTTTAGCTACAGGTTTGCCTGCCACTGGACAAAGATGGTCCAAGAATTGCAAAGTGGAAGAGGTCCCATGGACACTGTTCTTCCAGTCGCGTAAGGTTAGCTCCTGTGATAAAGGTTTGCCTGCAAACATGCTCAAGCAACGTTGGCACGATTTGTTGATGATAATCAAACAATTTATCACCTGCGAGGGTCGGTATGGTTTTGTTTTCTTACACCACCTTCGTTTACTTATGGTTTTCATGGGCCATGAGTTTAATATGCCTTATTACTTGCATAGAAGCCTGTTTAAAATGTCTAAGAGATACAAAAGGAACCAGGCTGATAGCAGCCTTTTTCACTTCGGGCTGGTTAAAATTGTTGTCGTCTGTCATCTGAAGTTACACCGAGACTGTTGGAATGATTTTCTTACTCGCAATAATTTTGAGGACTCAAACCCTCCACAGGTTGACAAACCTGTGGTGAGCGAGGGAAAGTCTGTACCTCCGGTACCCTACAGTATGTTGTTACCTAAACCCTTACTCGACTCACCTATCGACCTACCCCACTATGTGACCAAGGATGTCGAAACTGTTAAGCCCGTGGGAAAGAAACCTAAATCCAAACCTACTGCGAATTCCAAAGGCAAAAAGACTGCTCGTTTAATCTCTCGAATGGCAAGAAACAAACCTAAACCTCCTGTCAACCCTGATCCTATCGTATTGAGCGAGGACTCTGATTCAGAGGTTGAACATTTTTTGGCAAGTGAATATCCCTATTCAGAAGGTCTGTGTGCCAAACCCTCATTTGACTTCATGTCGAACCTACCACCTTGCTTGCAAAATGACCCTAACTACCCTGGCATTAAGCTGCCATGTAAAGCCCCCGGTGATTCGTCAAAACCCTCTCCTGTTCTACCTCAAACTACAGCGCCACCCTGTGATCAATGCGGCTCATGGTTGGAAAGGTATTATCTTCATGTACCTATGCTACAGTCCAGAATTCACCATTTGGAGGATCAAGTTGCACGGCTTACCAGTCAAAAGGCCGAGCTTCAAACCACTGACAAGAAATAGAGGACAACAGGTTCTATTTTGTTTAAGAATGTGGAGTCATCTACAGTAGTCGTGAATTCAAAATTGGCATAGCTCGAGAAACCTCACTGGTATGTCTATCACATGTTTATATAACAAACTCATAGCTCTGTTTACAGTTTGGATTTGCTCTGTCATACTATATGCATTGTGTACATAGTTATGTTTTGATTAATTAAATTCGTTTTCCCAGTTTAGCTTTGATTAGATCTCCTTCGATTTGATTGATCGTGGTATAAATTGGATTGTTTTGATTTGGCTTAAATTGGATACTCGGTTGCTAATTGAAATCATTTCTATATTTTGTAAACACAAGTTGTTTCTGGTATTTCAATTTTGAACACAATCAATGTTTCGATTCGAATTGGTTATATTGTATACGATATGATTGGTAATAATGGTCAACTGTTTCGGTTTTATTTACATATGACTTTCAACCAGCTCGGATACAGTCTGGATTATGTTTAATATGATTCTGTTTTATATCTACCCAAATCGTGAATTGATATGAATCATAACAGTTATACCCAGCCAGTTGATTCGCGTTGATTTACTCCACCATGTTATCAGCTCGATTCACATTGCAATAAATATACTGTTTAAATTTGATTTGAGGAGTGAAAGTGATTATATCCAGGATCACGATTTGTTTCTATATTTAACTCAGTCACGATTTGTGTCGATTGTTGCCCGGTTTATGATTATCACTTCTGTTGATGGTTGTGATCACTATTTGATCCTGTATGTTGACCGTGTAATGCTCAACGATCGAAATCTATGGCGAAATTTGGTTGATGCTGTTATGCATGTTTTATTTGACCATAATCGTAACAGTCTTTCCATCTTTGTATTTGATTGAAACGACATGAATCTTATGCTACATTGTTATAGCCATAATAATTGGATTATGATTGTGTTGGATTAGATTGTATCTCATACGACATGATATCACTCATTGTTAATTCCATTTGAATTGAAACAGTTTTGTTACTATTTGACCCTATTTTATGGTAGAAGAAAAACAGAGTATCCTTACCTCTGTTTTCGATTGAATCACTGATTGATTTTGTTTAATTTAAATGATAAACTCATTTGAACCATTAGTGATTCATTTTGAATGTTTATTGGATTGGATTATTTTAAAGAGATTTGATTTGATTTCTTTTGATCATGTATGCTATTTTAGACTAGCTACAGAATCAGATGATTCTGTAGCTAAGTCTGTAAGATTAGATTTTTATTGTTTTGTTACTGAAATACCTTTCTAACTTGATATTTTTGGTCTATTGCAGATAAATTCAAACTTGCAGTGGATTTGATGAGCAGTTAGGGGATATTTCAAATATTTCATTTGCATTTTAGTTTCCTAGTTTAGTTGATTTTGGGATATCTCCCAGATTATGTAAAACAGTTTGATATTATCCACAGGGAGGTTTTACCCTGTGGAGAGACTTATAAATACCTATCATTTTTGTAATAATGATCATCCTCATTCGTGGGAGAAAAAGGATATGGAGTTTTAATATAGACTGAAGCAGAATTTGGTGTTTTGTTACAGCTTTAGCTTCTCATCATATCAATATTTTGTTGCATGTTGTGTATATCAATTTGTATATGGTTAATGACTACTTTAGCTATCTTAATCATGTGCAAATGATATAATTTTAATCAATGTAATCCATATCTGGTTTCTTCCAAGTGTATAAAAGACATAACAATTGTTGAATTCAGTTTGTGAATGACAGGTTTATCTTCTTCATAAGTTGAATTGTCAAATATAAGTTTTTGCATAACAGGTTTCCCTTATTGCAGAGA
>ML797713.1:167372-191075 GCA_009831015.1 Picea engelmannii | reverse complement strand
AACGCTGAAGTAGAACCATCTTCTTTGAAAATCATACAACTTGATCGAACAGATGTTAAAGTGATAGGCGAATTGAAAAATGTATTGATTAGATTATCGTCTAACCCAAAGGTTCATCAGGTTATTGATATAATTGTGGTGGACATCCTAGAAGTGTATGGTCTGTTTTTGAGCAGGGACTGGTCGGAGCAGCTACATGGTTACTTCGCAACAGACTAGTCTCACTTATGGCTTCTAGAAAATGGTAAGCCCAACAAGATCAGGGTGAATTGTGAGCGTTACCTCAAGTTCACGATAACAGACTTGAATGACCCCAATGAACCATACATACCTCCTGCTGATTCACCTGAAGTCCAAGGGATGGACACATTCTTCAGAAATTTCATGGCTGAGGTTTCACCTATCAACAATCCTGAACAACAGTCCGAGATCATAGCATGTACGCAACCAACAACTTCTATGCAACAGTCTCATGAGCCTGATGGAAATCAAATTTGGTCTCTATATTTCGACGGTTCCAAGTCTAAAGAAGGAGCTGGTGTAGGTTGTGTCATTATCGATCCGGCAGGTAACAAGACATTATTGGCTTGTAGGCTAGAATTTGAATGTACTAACAATATTGTAGAATATGAGGCTTTACTGCAAGGTCTCAGAAAATCCTTGGACATGCACATTCAAAATCTGGTTGTATTTGGCGACTCTGAGATAGTGGTTAGGCAGGTAAGAGATTCTATACACTGTCTTTCCCCGCATCTCAAATGTTACCAGTCTTAGGTATGGAGTTTAATGAACAAAGTTTTTGCTTTTAATATAAATTCCATTCCTAGATTAAATAATGCTGAAGCAGATCTACTAGCTAATGTTGCCTCTAAACTTCTTCCTGCAAAAGGCTTATCTCCAAATGCATTCTCCGTGGAATCATTGTTTCGACCATATGTTCCTGACAATATCACAAAATGGAGAGTATTTGATGATGATCAACAGATCATTAACTTTCTGCACATGGAAGAAACCTTTCAAGGCGCTGTAATAGATGAACAAATGCACGACGACAACTTGCACGACTTTACGGTAATACCTAATCCGAAATCTCCTGAAGCTCTATCGGACATGGTAAATTTCATACCCAAATATGTTGTTAGACTAGAAAAGTTTTATGATTTTGAAGATAAATTTAAAAAGACGGTCAATTGAAAAACCAATAGTTCCTCATTGTCTTATGAAAAAGTCAATTTAGGGACTAATGAAAATCCTCAGTGTATCAACTTAGGCTTGGGATGTTCTAGACAAGAAAAAGTTTCTTTTGTTAAATTATTTAAAGAATTTAAGGATGTCTTTGCATGGACTTATGATGATCTTAAAATGTTTGATCCCAATATTATACAGCATGTCATCCCGATGAAGCCCCAAACCTTACCCTTCCAACAGAAACTGAGGAAAATGCATCCTAAATTAGAACCGACCGTTCAAAAAGAATTGAATAAACTCCTAAGTGCTAAAATAATTTTTTCTGTTCGACACACTCAATGGGTATCCAACCTCGTCCCAGTTCGGAAGAAAAATGGGGAAATTCGACTTTGTGTCAATTTCTGAAACCTCAACAAAGCGTCTGACAAAGATAATTATCCTGTCCCTCCCATGGAAGAGATTCTTCAACAAGTATCTGGTTTTGAGAAGCTATCCTTACTAGATGGTTTCTCTGGATACAACCAAGTCTTGATGTCTCCACCAGACCAACTAAAAACTACCTTCCGTACCCCGTGGGGCACTTATGCTTATCGCAAAATGCCCTTTGGATTGATTAATGCTGGTGCTACCTTTCAGAGAGCAATGGACATTGATTTTAGAGGCTTAATCAATCACTCCGTAGTAGTTTACTTAGATGATGTGACCGTTTATTCTAAAAACAAAGACGATCATCTAGCTCATTTACGAGCCGTCCTGCTACGATGTCGTAAATATGTCATCTCCTTGAACCCCAAGAAGTCCATCTTTGCAGTAGAACAAGGTAAATTACTAGGATTCATTGTGTCTAGTGATGGAATGGTTATTGAGCCCGAGAGGACTCAAATCATCACTAAACTTCCCCCACCTACATCCAAAAAATCCATGCAGTCTTTCCTAGGCCAGATTAATTTCGTGAGAAGATTTTTCCCCAGCTTCTCCGAAATGGTCAGGCCTCTCCAGAGTCTGATTAAGAAAGACACCCAATATCACTGGGGACCCACAGAAAACCAAGCTTTCAATGATATAAAGAAGGCCATAATAGACGCTCCGTCTCTCATGAGCCATGATTTCTCTCAAGATTTTAAACTCTATACTTTTTCCTCTGATCATTCCTATGTCGCAGTCCTAACTTAGAAGAATTCTGAGAACAACGAAGTACCCATCGCCTTTATGAGCTTTGATTTCAAAGGTGTTGAACTTAACTACCCAGCAGTCGATTGGCAAGCCTACGTTGTTTTAAAAGTAGTTAATAATTTCCGATCTTATATTTTGAAGTCAAGGACGAAGGTCATTGTCCCTTATCCTACCGTCAGGAACTTGTTAGTGCAAAAGGAGCTAGGAGAGAAAAGAGCCAACTGGGTCACTTCCTTGCAGGAGTATGACTTAGAAATCACCCCAACACAGATTGTAAGAGGCCAAGGATTGTGTAAGTTGGTAGTTGATTCAGAAAAAGGACAGCAAGAGGATAGTGATACGTCAGACCTAGAACAACGCGATCAAAGTTTGATTTGTTGCACACAAAACCTCGTAAGTCCTTGGTATGACGATATTAGATTTTGCCTTGAACATGGATCATCACCCCGTCACCTTGACCCCGCCAAAAGAAGAGCATTAAGACTAAAGTCCGCCTCCTTTCATCTAGTTAACGGTATACTGTTTTGTCATAATTTTGACGGCGTACTGATGCGTTGTCTTGAAAAAGACGAAGCAAAAAAAGTCTTGCTTGAGTTGCATGCAGGAGAAGCTGGTGGTCACTTCAATTGCGACACCACTACTCATAAGGTTTTAAGAGCCGGTTACTACTGGCCTACGCTTTTTAGGGATGCCCATGCATTGTGCCATAAATGTGTCATTTGTCAGAAAGCATCAGGGCGGTTGCAAAAACCAGCCTTCCCCATGCAACCCGTTTCAGTCGATTCTCCTTTCCAGCAATGGGGATTTGATATCATAGGTCCTATTAACCCTCCATCCTCACAACAACACAAGTATATTGTGACATCCACATACTACTTTACTCGATGGTCTAAAGCCGTCGCGCTAAGAACTGTTAACACAAGTCAGGTGATTGCTTTTCTGAACTCGAAAATCATCACTCGTTTCGGTATCCCTGATTGTCTAGTCTTTGATAACGCTTCATACTTTTCTTCTCTTGAGATGAGTGAGTTCACGTTGGAGAAAGGAATAAAACTGAAGTTTTCTGCTAGTTACTATCCCTAGGGAAACGACTTAGCAGAATTAACAAACAAGAACTTGATCAAAATTATCAAGAGAACCGTGGTTGAAAATCACAAGAACTGGCACAATGCACTGCTAAATGCGTTGTGGGATGATAGGGTAACACCCAAAGCCGATATAGGTAATTCCCCCTTTTTTCTCATTTATGGCAGAGAAACCATTCTGCCACCTCAGATTCTTCTTCCTTCACTTCAATTGTCACAAAAAGTCCAAGAAGAAGATTGTCCCCCTTTAGAAAGCCGCATTAATGCTTTGATGAAGTTAGAAGAAGTAAGAACCCAAGCTAAGCGTAAGTTAGACCAACATCAACAACTGATTAAAAGCTGGTTCGATTCTAATTCTTCTTCTGATAGGAATTTTGAAATAGGTGATCTCATCTTGAAGTGGGACAAACCACACGAAGGAAAGGGTGAGCACACCAAGTTTCAAAACTTATGGCTTGGGCCATTTTTGATTGCTGAAAAGTTGGGTCCTAGTTCCTTTCGATTACAGAATCTTGAAGGGTAGCTTGACACCTATCCCGTGAATGGCCAAGCCCCGAAAAGATACTTTGCTTGATAATTGCCCTTGTATATTATGTAAATATTTCTTTTGTTTGCACCTTTCGTTTGCTTTCCATTTTGGTTTTGATTTGAATTGATCAGTTTTTTGTGTTTTTTGAAACATATGCATACCTGTGCACTGAGCCATTCAGACCAAGACCATAGAAAAATTTCTTCGCTGAAATAACTTTTGAAAGACTGTACGAACATCAGTGATATATTTCTAAAACTGATATTTATGTTGGAAAATTTTGATGTTTGAAAGAAGTTTGCTAATTTCAATCTCTAAGCAAAGTTTGTCATGATCATCTGTTATCTTTTTACGCTGTCTCTTTTCTGTAAAGGAATGACTCAAAAAGGGTGTCTCCCTGTCATAGTAAGTTGTTTTAGAAATAAAACATTTCTGGAGCTGAATAAAGGACAGTGTCAAAAAATTCTGATGAGGTCTAAAAAATATGTTAAAATATCATAATTTTCAGCGTCACCCCGCTCGGCTATCCATAAAAGAAAAACAAGATAAAAATATTAATAAGAGCTGTGGGAAGTGTTTGTAAACCCGTCGGGATACTGAACAGGTCCGCTGGCAGTAGGTAAATGCATGCATGGCGCCAAGACAACTTCGCTGGGGTACTGAACAGGCCTGCTGACAGTGAAGCAATGTCGGGTACACGAAAATCTGTAAATAATTATAAGAAACCTCTTTAATGTCCTTTATTCTGATCTAGAACTTCTTGACAGGATACAGATGTCGGAGTGGGTTAAATGGCAACCCTGTCGAGGCTATGGACGCCTGCTAGAAGCAGTGGCCATGCCAACAGTATTGAAGATTTTATCATAAATATCGTGACTTGTTGATCTTAAGATTGTTATTAGTGTTCATCTTTTAAAACATCGCTGGAAAAGATGGTGAATGATGATGTTTGTACGATTTTCTGATTCTTGTTTTTGAGTTGAAATTTTCTTTGCTGTCCTAATCTGAATTTATTTCTTTCGACAAAGATAACTGCTTCTCCCAGTGTGTCGCCATTGTTGGCAGTCAATTCAATTTTTTCCATTACCCTATAAGCTGCCTACACCTATGTCTCCTGAACTTCAAATTGTCGTCGCATTTTTCAAATAGACGATATTTTCGTTTCTTGTGACACTTGCAAATTGGTCCCGATTTAGTTTTCACGACTGTAAGCGTTAAAACTCCTCCATCATTATTTGAACTGCCATGATTTTCTCATTGATTTTCTGAATGGCACTTACCTTTGGTTTATTATTGTGTGGCTAAATGAATTTTCAAACTATGCCTATTTGGACATTTTGGTTGCATAACTTAAACTGGTAAGGCATTGAGCATATACATTTATATTGTTTGGGACTTGTCTAGTCCTCAGTTTGCATAGGGGTCATGGTTTATTTTGTTTTTACATGATGTGATCCTTATTATTATAAACTCTTGGCTTGTCAAATGTTATGAAATCGATTGTCACAATGTTTTATAAACGTTTGATTACACACTTATACGATGGCACATATTTAACCTTTGGGTTTTGAACATTCGTGGTTTGAAATAATACAATGGTGCATTGGTATGTTATCCACCGTTTGATTTTTGGGTTGGCCGATTAATATGGTTTGAACTGTATTATGATTGATTGAATAGAGGTTGTACTTTGTCATTACTGCTTTGCATGGCGGTGAATAATCCCACCACCCTTGCACGCGCACATTAATGTTTCCCCTTTTGATCATTTGCAGCTGTTAACCCAAATGACTTTGCTCCTGTGCATTGTTGTTTTCAACCCAAACCCTGACCATGTGCCCGCACCATGGCTCCAGTCGTAAGGGCTGAACCCAATGGTAGCCAGGCTCTGTTGATGTTCGACAGTGCTCACAGTGACCTTGAGGAATTTGGATGGCTCCCGTTCATACAAACGTTTGATGGTTTTAATCCCTGTGTGGCTCAAAAATTCGCATTAACCTTTGATGGCTGTCGAGCCAAGGTCAGGGATGTCCAATTGGAAATTGACGAGCAATTTATTAGTTTAGCTACAGGTTTTCCTACCACTGGACAAAGATGGTCCAATAATTGCAAAGTGGAAGAGGTCCCGTGGACACTGCTCTTCCAGTCACGTAAGGTTAGCTCCTGTGATAAAGGTTTTCCCGCAAACATGCTCAAGCAACGTTGGCACGATTTGCTGATGATAATCAAACAATTTATCACCTGCGAGGGTCGGTATGGTTTTGTTTTCTTACACCACCTTCGTTTACTTATGGTTTTCATGGGCCATGAGCTTAATATGCCTTATTACTTGCATAGAAGCCTATTTAAAATGTCTAAGAGATACAAAAGGAACCAAGTTGATAGCAGCCTTTTTCACTTCGGGCTGGTTAAAATTGTTGTCGTCTGTCATCTGAAGTTACACCGCGACTGTTGGAATGATTTTCTTACTCGCAATAATTTTGAGGACTCAAACCCTCCACATGTTGACAAACCTGTGGTGAGCGAGGGCAAGTCTGTACCTCCGATACCCTACAGTATGCTGTTACCTAAACCCTTACCCGACTCACCTATCGACCTACCCCACTCTATGACCAAGGATGTCGAAACTGTTAAGCCCGTGGGAAAGAAACCTAAATCCAAACCTACTGCGAATTCCAAAGGCAAAAAGACTGCCCGTTTAATCTCTCGAATGGCAAGAAACAAACCTAAACCTCCTGTCAACCCTGACCCTATCGTATTGAGCGAGGACTCTGATTCAGAGGTTGAACATTTTTTGGAAAGTGAATATCCCTATTCAGAAGGTCTGTGTGCCAAACCCTCATTTGACTTCATGTTGAACCTACCACCTTGCTTGCAAAACGACCCTAACTACCCTGGCATTAAGATGCCATGTAAAGCCCCCAGTGATTCGTCAAAACCATCTCCTGCTCTACCTCAAACTACAACGCCACCCTGTGATCAATGTGTCTCATGGTTGGAAAGGTATTATCTTGATGTACCTATGCTACATTCCAGAATTCACCATTTGGAGGATCAAGTTGCATGGCTTACCAGTCAAAAGGCTGAGCTTCAAACCACTGACAAGAAACAGAGGACAACAGGTTCTATTTTGTTTAAGAATGTGGAGTCAGCTACAACAGTCGTGAATTCAAAATTGGCATAGCTCGAGCAGCCTCACTGGTATGTCTATCACATGTTTATATAACAAACTCATAGCTCTGTTTACAGTTTGGATTTTCTCTGTCATACTATATGCATTGTGTACATAGTTATGTTTTGATTAATTAAATTCGTTTTCCCATTTTAGCTTTGATTAGGTCTCCTTCGATTTGATTGATCGTGGTATAAATTGGATTGTTTTGATTTGGCTTAAATCGGATACTCGGTTGCTAATTGAAATCGTTTCTATATTTTGTAAACACAAGCTATTTCTGGTATTTCAGTTTTGAACACAATCAATGTTTTGATTCGAATTGGTTATATTGTATATGATATGATTGGTAATAATGGTCAACTATTTCGGTTTTATTTACATATGACTTTCAACCAGCTCGGATATAGTCTGGATTATGTTTAATATGATTCTGTTTTATATCTACCCAAATCGTGAATTGATACGAATCATAACAGTTATACCTAGCCAGTTGATTCACGTTGATTTACTCCATCATGTTATCAGCGTGATTCATATTGCAATAAATATACTGTTTAAATTTGATTTGAGGAGCGAAAGTGATTATATCCAGGATCACGATTTGTTTCTATATTTAACTCAGTCACGATTTGTGTCGATTGTTGCCCGTTTTATGATTATCACTTCTGTTGATGGTTGTGATCACTATTTGATCCTGTCTGTTGACCGTGTAACGCTCAGCGATCGAAATCTATGGCAAAATTTGGTTGATGCTGTTATGCATGTTTTATTTGACCATAATCGTAACAGTCTTTCCATATTTGTATTTGATTGAAACGACATGAATCTTATGCTACATTGTTATAGCCATAATAATTGGATTATGATTATGTTGGATTAGATCGTATCTCATACGACATGATATCACTCATTGTTAATTCCATTTGAATTGAAACAGTTCTGTTACTGTTTGACCCTATTTTATGGTAAAAGAAAAACATAGTATCCTTACCTCTATTTTCGATTGAATCACTGATTGATTTTGTTTAATTTAAATGATAAACTCATTTGAACCATTAGTGATTCGTTTTGAATGTTTATTGGATTGGATTATTTTAAAGAGATTTGATTTGATTTCTTTTGATCATGTATGCTATTTTAGACTAGCCACAGAATCAAATGATTCTGTAGCTAAGTCTGTAAGATTAGATTTTTATTGTTTTGTTACTGAAATACCTTTCTAACTTGATATTTTTGGTCTATTGCAGATAAATTCGAAATTGCAGTGGATTTGATGAGCAGTTAGGGGATATTTCAAATATTTCACTTGCATTTTAGTTTCCTAGTTTAGTTGATTTTGGGATATCTCCCAGATTATGTAAAACAGTTTGATATTATCCATAGGGAGGTTTTACCCTGTGGAGAGACTTATAAATACCTATCATTTTTGTAATAATGGTCATCCTCATTCGTGGGAGAACAAGGATATGGAGTTTTAATACAGACTGAAGCAGAATTTGGTGTTTTGTTACAATTTTAGCTTCTCATCATATCAATATTTTGTTTCATGTTGTGTATATCAATTTGTATCTGGTTAATGACTACTTTAGCTATCTTAATCATGTGCAAATGATATAATTTTAATCACTGTAATCCATATCTGGTTTCTTCCAAGTGTATAAAAGACATAACAATTGTTGAATTCAGTTTGTGAATGACAAGTTTATCTTCTTCATAAGTTGAATTGTCAAATATAAGTTTTTGCATAACAGGTTTCCCTTATTGCAGAGATTTATAATCATATAGTTGTTATGATTTTTTATGTCTTGTTTGTCCTATAAACCACTCAAAGAGCAGTGCAACTAATCGTTTATGAGAAGCTTTTTGGATCAACCGGTGCGAGTTTCCTTCCTCCGACCAGCTTCAAAGTCATCCTACGCAGGACAAATTGGGAGTGCTTCCAGGTCAGTTAGTCACTTGTTTGTTTACTGTTTTTATTAGTTTAGATAGAATTAATATATTAGATTGTTTAATTTCAGTAGTTTTATTTCTTATTCATAAAATCAGAAAATCAAAAATATCTCTGACTGTCTTAGGACAGAAAACATAAGAGTTTTACAGGTTTTATTTAAATCTACCAATTGTGTATATTGTATATTTGTGAATAAGTTGTATTATAACTAGTAGTTAGACGGTTAATTATTAGAGTTAGAGTAATAGTAATTAGTAGTTAGTATATAGAATAGTTAGAGTAGTTTATAATTAGTTTTAGTTTATTTAGTAGTTTGTTTTAATTAGATTAGTGTATTAGTTGTTTTCATTTAGTTGTTTTTAGTTAGTTTAGTTTCTTGTATTTAGTTTTAGTTAGTTTTAGTTAGTTTTATTTGTTTTAGATAGATTAGTTAGTTTAGATTAGTTTTCTCTTTGGTTTTCTTAGGAACTTAGAGCGGCCAACGGAGCCGTTAAACCCGTCAGGGTGGTTCATTCCAAACGGCTTGGGTTATTGGACAACCTCGGACCGGTTCCACTCTCTCAGTTGACGGACGGTCAATTTCGCCCGTCAACACTTCATCAACAATACAATTGAGGAAATGCTTGAAGAGTGTAAGATATACCACCGGAAGAGTACTCCTTACTACCCTCAAGAAAATGGAATAGTGGAAGCCTTAAACAAGATTTTGGAGAATGCCTTAACCAAGATTTGTAACGTGAACAAATATGATTGGGATTTGAAGGTACCAATAGTATTTTGGGCCTATAATACTACCTGAAAGAAGCTAACATGGCAGACACCATTTAGGTTGGTGTATGGAAAGGAAGAAATAGTTACCATAGATTATTTGATTCCTAGTCTACCATTAGCAACAATGACAGATATGGAAGAAAGAGGCGTAGTGAAGGAAATATTGGCCCAATTGATGGAATTGGAAGATGATAGAATCATAGCAGGATTTCATTATGAAGAGGTGTAAAAAGCAAAAGATAAGGCATGGCATGACAAACATATCAAGAAAAATACTTTTAAGGACGGAGATATGGTTCTCCTCTATGACAGTAAGTATTTGCAGCACCCAAGAAATCTCAGAATGCATTGGCTAGGGCCATATCAGATAAAGTCTGTCACATATGGAGGTGATGTACAACAACAAGACTTAACATGCAAGGAATTTCAAGGAATGGTGAATGGTAGTCGAATGAAATTGTATAGGGAAAGTAGACCTACCAACTCTCAGTAGTTGCAGTGCAACAAGTAGACTTGTACATATTGTAAATAATAGGAATTAAAAGAAGAAAAAGTATAAAAAATGAAGAAAAATCCAAAAAGAAGTAGTTAGAGGAATAAGTGATACTTGGGGTAATGACAACGTGCAGGAGACAGAGAATTGGTGTGACATAATTCAGAATACTGGGCGCAGGAAAATTAGACACTGCAGGACAAAACAAATAAATAACCGGAAAACAAAAAAAATGTGAATAGAAAAGAACGAACACATCCAAATATTGATGACAAGGTTTGTAAAAAGGGAAAAGCTAGGAAGTGTTCGACACTTAGTGATTTTTGAGAAATAGAGCACTTGAGAGCATGAAGAAAGGGTGATTGAGAAAGAGAGATAGGCATTCACACATAAGGAAAGTAAGATGGCACCCCCGAAGGTTGGCGCTCTCGGACAAGTAAGAGTGACCCAACAATCAGGAAGGAAGAAGGAAAGAATGGCAGAACTAGAGAGTTTTTTGGAGCTAGAGGATTTTACAATGTCAAAGATTGAATCCCTTAGTCCTACCAATATAAAAGAATAAATATCAACCGCATAACATGTGCAAGAGGGTCAAAGCACAAAAAACCCTAACTGCGGGGCAAACCCTGATCCAAAAAACCCCGCAGAAGAGGAGGAAATGGACAAACATAAACATAAATTTTTCGCAAAGGAAGTCCTGGTCGAAGATATTATAGGTCAGAAAGAAATAGAGGGTGAAGAAGAAGACATGCAGTTTTAGTTACAGTGGAAGACATGCTAGGAAAGGTGTTGAAGTTAAAATATGTAGATCATGATGTAACAGATATAGAAAAATTTCCTGACCTTGAAAAGGAAATTTACTTGGAGAACAAGGGGGAGGTAGAAACCTTAGGGAAACCCATTTTGGAGCCTGCGCAATTGATCACAGTCTATACAACTCGGGCATCATGAATTTGCTAGACATACCACATTTTGGGTGTGGTAAATATGTAGGCCTTTGTGTGAAGCAACTGATGGCCAGGGTACATGGAGGTATCCTATGAATGGATAGGTTAGTACCTATAGATGTAGATATCATATCCAATATTAAAGGGTTTCCTACCAATGGTGTAAAACTAGAAGAGTACATGCAGAACAAGGCAAGGGATAAAGAAATTGCAAAAGAAGTTAAAGTGAAGTTCAAGACAAACAAGGGAACCATGGAAATAATAATAAAGGACATCAATGACCCTACGACTAATTTTTCCACAAAGCTAATGGATTGAATTTTTTTTAGTAATTGTAGAAAGGAAGATGCTTCAATAAGAGTTATAGCAGTAGTTGTGCAGTGTGCAAAGGGTGTAGTATTCAAATGCACACCATATTTGTTGAACCAGTTTTTGATAGATTGCAAGGATGCACAAGATAATGGGACATAATTCCATTATTCCTGGTTATTGATACTGGTAGCTTTGGTAGGCTGGAAAGAGCCCAAATTTTCATCCTTTCTGGACAGAAAAGGGAAAAATTGTGCAACGTGGTATCAAACCTTATGGCAGGAAAAAGACAACAAGAACCAACATACAAACATCACAGTGTTTTCCATGTTCTTGGAAGATATGTAGCAGAAGACAACCAATGTCTAGAGGATCCCAATTGAAGTAGTTCAATAAAATCAATGGATTTCCAACTTTAAATCTTCAAGACACCATTTGTGGATTTAGGCCAGAATGGATCTAAAGAAGAAGTGGCTGGAAATGAGGTATTGTACATTGAGCTAGGAATTAGACTGGATCGTGATGGACTGGCCTACACACAAAAGAAAGGAACAAATGCTAAGGATCAAGAAGAATCAAGAACATCAAAGAAGAAAATAAGTCTAGTAGACAATACAAGGAAGGTTGTAGAGCACATTCAAGCCTCAAGAAGTAGCACAGTAAGAAATAAACCAAGAAAGAAAAATACTTTGTCAAGGGAAGAAGTGAAAGAGGATATCGATAAGGGGGATATCTCTCATACAAAGGAAGTACAAGATGAGGAAGAAAAAAATAAGAAAATGAAGGCACAGACCTGAACCCCACTGAAAAAGAGGACTGGAACATAGGATGGAGAAATAAGAAAAAATATGAAGTATTACAAGAACCCTCTAGTACTTATTATTACAAAATACGATGCAAAATTCATCACAGATAAAGTATAGGATAGAGGGAAAAACACACTACTTGCAATAGAGGAAAAACAATAGGATATTATGGAAACACTATCAGAAGTTCATGAAATTGTACATAGGTTGCAGCTAAATACAACATCTCATCCTACAACACAGCAGAAAGAAAAAGTACAGGAGGTACTAGCACAGAAAGAAAAAGAAGAGACAATGCAGATAGTAGTGAAGAGCAGTAACAGGTTGAAGGTCACACACGATATGTTGGCAGTAGATGAGAACATAAGGCAAAAACTAGTGAAGGGAATAGAACATCTGGAGTTGGTTCTAGCAAGAATATCCACGAAGGCACTATATGAGTTACAAGCGAGCGTGATGCAGGAGGTTCAGTCTAGAGCTAGGGAGGATGCCACCAACCTAGCACTTGATCGAGAAGTTAAGGAGATTTTTCACGTGACTTGTGAACATATAAAGTTGGATAAGGAGGAGGAGAAGAAACATGTAGATAAACTAGAAAAGCAACTTGTAGAAGTATACAGGAGCATACCAGACTGCGCAAAGGCACTAGAGCTCACAACAGAAGAAAAGATCCAAAAGATTGCACAAACAATGGAAAAATACAAACAAGAGATAGTAGACTTAACATAAAAAATAAATCTGAGCACACCTCTAGAAGTACGGGAACAGAGAGAGTAGGAAGCGACGACACACATAGAAATCATAGTGCAGGAGGTAAAAGAATTAGAAGAACTATACGACATGACTACACATATTTGGACCAGCCTGGAAGAAGATGAGAATATCCAGTAGTTGGAGAAGAGAGTGGAAAATTTTAATGGTGCGGTGCAGGACTTAAAAAAGAGGAATAATACCATGGACATATCCCTAAGATTGAAGATTGCACAGGAGCTGAAAAAATTGCAGACAAAAGTAAAGGCCACACAGGAAGAGAAACAAGCAAGCCAGGCTCAGTTGGTTCCATTTCAACAACAAACCGAAAGAATTATAGAAGAAATGCAAGCAAATAAATCCGTCTTGGAACATGTGAATGCATAAAGAAAAGAATTGTTGACAGAGCACATGACAACGTAGGTTTTGGAGATACTAGCAGGAAAGAGAAAAGGAGAAAGCAACAAAGTTGGAAACTAAATTTCATGCACTGGAGGTAGCACTGCAGAAGATGAACTAAGTGGCTCAGGACAAGCCACATGTTAGTGTTGGGGGCCTGTTGGCACATGCCTATGGTGGAGAGAAGTCAATATCAATAACAATGCAGAAAATGAGGCAGATTGAACCAAGAAGGAGAGCGTGCCATATTTTGAGGAAAAGCATCACGCATGGTAATATTTACGGAAATTTGACGTAGATGTGGACAAACCTAGCCATGTTAGGGTTAGGTTTTTGGAATGTATTGTAAGTTTTTTTATCCCAAAGTTGTAGTATAAATAGAAGAGGTCTAAGGTAGACTGAGGTATATACTATTTTTCATATATTTTAGAGAAAACTATTTTGAAGAATCTATTTTGGAGTCCTTGTTGAGTTGAAGTCTATTTTGAGAGTTATGGAGCTCATATGGAGTCGATCTGGAGATGTAGTTGAGGGTCAGGTCATAAGATGTGGATATTGGTGCGACGTTGGTCTACCTCACTACTCTCTATTATCCTATGATGTAATGTGTGCACCAACCTATTGATGAAGAAGACGAAATAAAAGAAGATCTTTGTGGATGTAGTCCCAAGGTGGGGTGAACAATGGTAAAACTTTGTGTGCAATGTGTTTGAATGTATTTACTATTTATGCAGTTATGATTGAATGGTTAAATATATGAATGAATTTTTTTACTTACAGTGCACACTAGAATAGATATGTAGAATGAATGTTATGAATGAATGAATGAATAAATGGATCTGATGAATAATGTAATAGAATGCATGGTTAAATAGAAATAGAAGTAAGAAGAACAACCACAATTCCTTCCATGACTACAGACACCTGCGTCATGCACTCACCCATAAACCATCCCGGGTGAGACTACACTGTGCACTTTGTGCATGGTGTAGACTTTTGGTTTACCAGAAGGGATGATGGTGAAAAGGGTTTTGTTGGAGAACTAAGGTAGAATCTGGGTTAGCCCATACGTCCAACACATCACTACTACTAAAGATGATGGAGTATAGAATGATGTTAATGATGAAGAGTGTGCCATGCTAAGCTGGTAACAAAGCTCCTCAATCTCTCTTTCCTTGTCTTCAACAAACGTAAGAGCAAGGTCCCTATCCATGAACAACTGAAAGTAATATAATTTCATCTGCTCTAGTGCTTCTTTGATGATGTGTAATTGAATACTAGTGATCCCATATGCAACTCCTTTTTGTCTCTGCTGCATCTAAGATTTGCATATAAGATCTTCAATAAACTTATGAGTATCATATGCCCATTTCAACACCTGTACAATCTACTCCTCCTTGACCAATAATTGGTCCTCCAAACCCTGACGAGGTAAAATCATGTCCCCACCATCATCAACATCATAACTGAGATATGACATTGAATCCTCATCAATCGAGAGTGCTATCACACTTGGAATTCCCTCGTCATACATAGTGAGATATGTTGGATCCTCAAGATCGATTGATTGGAACAAGTCATCATAAGATACTTCATATTCTTCTTGTGTTGATTCATCATAGGTATACCCATCCAATACACTAATTCCATCAACCTCATTGGATAGTTCTGATGATGTCTCATAGGCTACTATTTGGTCTTCCTCTGTGTACACATCCTCCTCGTGGCTAGATGCATGCTCCTTCACCTATCTTTCGTACTCTTTTCCCTTTAATTTTTTCCCTGTGCCTTTAAAGGAATCCTTGTCCAACTTCGAGGGCCGATATCTGTACTTGAGGGTGAAATGGTCTTTAAAGGGAAAATTTGTGTGGATCTCCTCCCTCAATGATAGATACTCCTGGTAGTGGTAATACATGTTTTTAATTGTTGCTAGTGTCCTCAATATATCAAACACAGGCTCCGAATCTTCCTCCATATGGCTTAACCACTTGAGTGCAAAACCTATTCCCATCCTTTCTTACATTTGTATGTACATAATCAGATTTAATTCCCACTTATTTTTCTTCACTTGTAAATTGCGTGGCCTTTTCCAGAAAATACCTAAAAATTGTTGAAATTAAAATGATTATAACTTTACTTCCCGGACTCCATTTCGACTAATTTGTTTTTTGGATTAGGGTATTTTTCCGAGAGGAATTAAAATATCCAATTTGTTTTTCCAAATTATTCTCATAAATTATAGATATAATCCTGAAGTGTGTCGCCCTCTTTTTTTCCCAACGACATTCTACAAAAAGAACCCAAAATGTTTTCCTTTCTTTGGCTAAGGAAACTTCTCTGATGCAATCACAATTTGGCAACATCACCAACTATGATACCACTGTAATAATCCCCAATATAATGGGTTGGGATATTATTTCCTTCTATGTAATAAATTTTTTTATTCTCTAATCTAGTTGACAAATTATCTCAAATAGTTTTCATGTATTCTACTAATAGACATTTTTTCAAAGATATTGCATATAATACAAATATACTAGAAATAGAAGAGACCATATCTACTATATCATTATGAATGGAGATTTGAATACAAAAATCCAATGGATGCTTTGGTAGCTGCAATACCTTAATGGAAACACACAATACAATCCAAAAACTTGGAATCATGCCATGGCCTCCTCAACAGATGAGATCAAACCCTTCAAGTGCCACAACCTCTCCAAGTAAATCACTACAACCCAAAACTAAAAAAAAAAAAACCTAAGATGAAGATCCAATGAAGACCATGTATGGATCCTCCTCCTTCTTTTCTAGCGCCAATGTAAATCCTGGATGGATTCCCATATTGTATATCTAGGGTGGATATTGCATCACAAAAACCAAACCAATATTGGAAGGGTTTTTTCCAAAACCCCAATGAAAATGTTGGCTACAAGAGAACTCACTAAGATATCAAATAATAACAATGAGAAGTGAGGGGTTACCCTTATTTTATACTTTTTCAACCCCTTTTATATCCTTCCTCCGTGCCTTTTATATATTTCCCCTTTTTGACAAAATCAAATGTAACTTCTAGAATTTGCCCCTTTTTTACTAAATCAAATATAACCCTTATTTTCCCTCCAATTTTCACATTAGGATTAAAAGTCACTTTAATAATAATTAAGTAACTTATTAATATAAAGTTACTTTAATTTCCCTAATGTTACTTTAATAATATAATATCTCCTTACTCTGTGACATTAAATGGCCTCCTTTTCACTCATATTTCTCCACTAACAAGCCACAAGAGTCCCTTCTACTACAAAACGGGGGAACTAAAAAATTGGGACATGACACTAGAATTGTTCCAGGTACAAGATCTATTGAAAAATCAAGATATCTCTTTGAAGGTACTCCAGGTACCTCTTCTGGAAACACATCCTTAAAATCCCACAACACAGGTTGATATTTAGCCTTCGTATCCTTTCCTTCTGCTGAGTTAAGCACTTGTATAGCATACAAGAGACACACTTTTTTATTGAAATTATTAAGTTGTAACATCGATATATTCCTAATTGAAACTAGCTTTTGAATTCCTTGAAAAAGTTTTTCATTACCTTCTTCATCTTCTCATTCCAAAGTCTTCTCATAACAATTTAATTTTTCCTTATGGGAAACTAGCCAATTCATGTCTAACAACACTTCATACAATCCTAAGGGTAGAATATTCAAGACTACTTGAGAACATAGTCCACTCATCTCAAATGGACAAGATTCTATGACCTCAACCACTTTTCTCTTAGTTCTTGTGGCTAATTGGAATAGCCATGCCTTTTCATGTTTCTTCCTCTGTAAGGAACATGCTTCAACAACTTGAGGTGATACATAACTAAGGTTAGATCCATGGTGAATTAAAATAGAAATGGGTTGTTTTGCAATTATACCTTCTAGATCCACTACTAAATCCTGGTGGTGTACTTGTCAATTCTTCACAACTGTATATATCCTTGGCACACTTTTTGCCACATCATTGACTATGGTTTCTTCTTGCACATGATATAATTTCTTGTTGTCATGTTGTCGATGAGGACAATCCATCAATAGGTGTGGTTCTCTACATCCCCAACATTGCAAAGATCCTTTTTTATGCTCCTCTTCTCTCTCTCTTGCCTACTTTGTTGGCCTATTTCTGATCTGGGATGGAAAAATCTATTGATGCACACTTCTACTTTTTTGACCCAACTGTGCACCCTTTTTTGGATTCTTTTATGGGAATGGTTTGAATCCCTTTTTATGAGGTCCATTATTATATCTTCTCTTATAGTCCTTAGAGGGCTTTGGTTTATGCCTGGATTGGTCATAACAACACTTGGCCTTCCTTATATTGTCCTCGAATGTCTTTATCTTATCAAATTCAATTATATCCTAATAGAACTATAGAAATCCACTAAGAAAATGTTGCACTCTTGCTTTCTCATCCTTGAGGTAAGGAACATACCTCAACAATTCCATAAATATTTTGGCATAGGAATCCATGGTAAGTTGGCCCAACTTATGTTCATGGAATATCTTGATTTTGTCATCATAGTACTTCTCTGGCATATATTACTTTCTGAAGTACTTATCAAACTACTTCTAGGTTAGTTTGACTTCCTTCAATACCTTGAGCTCCTTGATATCTTCCCACCATATGGAAGCTCCTCCATTCTAGTTAAATATGGCAATCATTGCCTTGATATTCTCAGAATAATTATGTACCAGAAAGTACTTATTCAAACCCAACAACCAACCCTCAACTTCTTCTCCCTTATTTATTTCTCCATTGAAGGTATTTGGTTTATCCTTCTTGAATTCTTCAGTCAGAGAAATTTTTGAATGCCTCTTCCTTTTCCTCAGAATACTATATTTGGTGTCATTATTGGATAGATCCTCATAATAAATATTGCTACTAGATGAATCCATGGAAATACTTCCACCAATTTTTCTCTTCTTAACATTTTGATTCCTTTTCTTGGAAGAAATCATTCCCTCATTGCTATGATCCAATCCATGCTTTTGGGCATATGAAGGGGTTTTCAACCTATCTAATGCTGCAATTTTGCATTACTAGGGCCTTGCTATAGATGATTCTGAATTTTAGACAAGCTATGAAGTATCACTGCATTCAAATATGATTGCTTAGCCTAGGCTCTCATGAGCCTCTCATTATATTCCTTCAGGCTTCTAACAGTGGCCATCAAATCTGGAGGGAATTCTCTATCCCTCTGGCCACCATATTCCTAAAATATAAAGTGTAATGTGTATTCCATGATACACTGCACCATTCACTTCCACTGGCCTTCCTGTTTAGTACTTCCTACATGCTGAAATAGTGAAACATTGTTATCCATTACATTTATCAATATTATAGCATGCATTTTTGGCATAATAAAATATTTCTTAGACAATTTTAAGAGGTCTTGGAGACCCATTCAAGCCTAGAGTTTGAAACCTGACTCTGATACCACTATGTAACACACACAAGCCCCTTATCCTCACTTAGGCTGATGGGGTGTCAAAATTACTCCTCCTCTAAAAGAATTCATCTCTCTCAATAGACATTGTCGATGGATTTATCTTATGAATAGATTTCCAACGACTATAACCATGCTCAAAATCGAGCTCTAGATCAAAAGTTACAACCTCCCAAAGTTTTTGGGATTTTATTTATCCAATCCACCTCATTACCATGTGGCACCCATATGGATCCTTGTCACTCATGGCACCTTCCACCTGGTCTAGCAACACTCCAGGTTAACGGCTTTGATCACTTGGGGATCTTCCTTCTTTGTCACAATGGTCCCCCTCCTTTAGAGTTGTGATTCACCACAACCATCAAGTTTTGATGACGAACTTCTAATAGACCCAATTCCCAGATCCTATGACTCTTAGGACTTGAAACTCTATGGCTCCAATCTCTTTAGTGCCTCTAACATGTTCAGTGGTTAACACTTTCTCATTTCCCTCTTCTAAATTGAACAATTGAGGCCCATGGAAGATCCATGACTAAGATCTCGTCTGACCTCTTCACCATTCAATGGTTTTTAATTGACCCCGATATTCTTTCATCATCAACCCATATTCCTAGCCTCACTCTAGACTCTTGTCCACCCACTTCTGATGCGTTTTTGGGATCTATCGTCATCTATATCTCATGGTTATGATTTTAAGGAAAATACCTAAGGACTTATATCCCCTTCAGGCCCACTATCATCCCATCAACCATTCCATCATTGACACGCATCACCCTTCGAGGTACGCTGGCTACCATGATGGCACACTTGTCATCTTAACATCACCTCTCCATTTAAGCCTCGCTTAAGAAGGACCCTTGACAATCTATGGTCGATATTAAATATTGCTTGGATATCAATCGACGATCCTCATTCTTTTTGAGTCTTTGTCTTTTTCGGCATTCCCTCATCGTCATCAAAGCTCCTCACTTTAACTCTTAGTCACTTAATTGGGTTGAAACTCCCTCATTGTCATTGGATCTCCTCACTTTAACTCTTAGTCACTTAATTGGCTCGACCCTCCGATGAATGGTCCCAATAATCCTATCACTCTAATCGACGGTTGTCAATGGTTCTGGGACTTTGTCGTCATCGAGTTCTCTCATTATCTTGAATCCATGACTAGAGTCATCAGAGTCTCCCCATTAATGTAAGGATGAGATTTGTTCACCACATCATAATTGAAGACTATGATATTCCTTGACTCAACACAGGGTTTTCTTCTCGACAACAATCCAAAATTTGGACTTAGCCAAATTCATGGGTTTGTTAAGGTTTTTACCAAGTCTTCAAGAGATATGGAATTAATTCAAAGCCATAGAGGCCTCCTACTTCATCGAAGGTGAATTTCTTTCATATCTTGCAATATTTCCACTTAAGAAAAGTGGTCTCCCCATTTCTTAGTGTTCATCAGCCCACACCAGGACCTTCTCTCCACCTGGGAACTCCAGGGCCTATCATAGAGTGAATATTTTTTACATGTCTTGAAAGATTTCCTCCAATATGAAATCTCCTTAGGATCATAGACCATCCCGACTTAACTTAACTTCATGGGTTAGCAAGATCAAAAAGTGAAGGAAAAAAAAACACATTCCATTTTACTCAGGATTTCAATTCATCATTTACACACATTCATATTTTCTTATTAAACCGAAAACCACACATTTACATCATTAGCTTACATCAAAAAATACATATTGAGTACTTATTTGTTTGGAAAAATATCAGCAACCAACTGACTGAGATAGAACACCTTTCCTCACAACCTTAGGCCATATTTCAGAGTACCTTCCTATAGTATACTACCCCTGTGTGAAGCCATGATATAATAAGGGAATGGTTTAGTTGAATTCTAAGTTTTAGGATGTTCCGGGAATGTTACTCTCCTTCCTCCACTGACAACAACAAATTTCCCCCCTTCCCACTGAGCTAAGGGCCTCCACAGGTTTATCAAGTACCTATCCAACTAGATTTCCTCTACAAAAGGGAGCCCCTTCTTTGTTATACAATCTCTCAGTGACCTCCCCTTACCAGTGTTTGTTTATATCGATTAAGTACCAATATGCGGTCCTTTATTTCTCCAGTTTGGATCCATATCTTCTTTGTTTCAGGGTGATCATCATTGAACTAGATGAGCTTCCTATTTTCTTCAAGGAAATCTCTCCATGTTCTTCTTCTCTTTGATATTCACCAATGAACGTCTATGTTTGTTGTGTCTATGTTTGTTTCCCCCTTATCCTAAGAGCTCATTGCTCCCTTACGCTTCTACATAGTATTCTCTTATATGAAATGCGTGCTCTCCTTCCACTTCTCATTTATCTCTCTTTCCATCTGTCCTTGGGTGATGTTTTTACACCTTTGGTCTCTTCCTCCTCCAATCCTTGGTATTCCCATGGATTATCTCAAATGTGACCTGTTGTCTGAAGTTTGAATCCCTAAAGAGAAAAATCCATGGGTTTCTTATTCGTCAATTCATTCAGTTGACCCTTTTCCTTCTACAAGAGACCAAAACTGTGAGCAGTTATTAACTGCTTCAACCATCGATCTGACTTCCATAGCTGAACACGTGGCTCCATATTTATCTAGGTACACTAGTAAGTGTGAGTTTATTTTTTACAAGCATAAGCTAGCTCTTTAAACACGCTTCCTATTTTCTTCACTAAAAAATCTCATCCCCACCTCACCAATCCACTTCATCAATTCCACATGTGATATCATGGCTAGAACTCTCAAGGATTTTTCCTCTCAGTCAGTTGTCTAGTGGATTTCATTAATAAAAACACGATTACAAGCTTCATAAACATAATTGTATGAATTATTAAGCATAATTACAACTATGGGGGAAAACGAGGTGTTACATCGACCTCATATACTTGGAAATAAGCATTATTTCATATGTTATATACTCTGTCACCTTGGATTTTTCATTTGGAAATACCCTGCCACTTTAACAATCATCATAAATATTATATATTGATAATCTCTAGAACCTTGATACACTATCCTTTCCTTGAATTCGAAGTCATTTATCAACAAGAGAGGTTGTTATTGTTGATACTGAGAGGGGGGTGAATCAGTACCAAGTACAATTTAAAAAAACATTCAACTTATACTTAAACCTTCAATTATATCCAATGAGAAATGGAAAATAGTACAAGAGTTACACCAATACACCATGCACAATATATGAGAAATAATCAATAGTTATTGTTCAAGGGAAGTAATGGCTTCCAAAGGTAGCTACAAATTCCAAATATAAAGCGAGGGGTAAAACTTCGAAAGGAAGATACAATCCTCCAATATCAAGAGAAGGTTGACCTCTCCATCCTTTCCCCTTCCTTCAACCCAAGAATATATGAGAGATAATAAAACTTTACATTGAATTATCACCATCAATTAACCACCACATAGAACCTGATAATGCTTCCTGAGACTTCTTCAACTTCTGCAATTCTTCACTTCTTGGAATACTCTGATCCTATAGATAATATTACTCAATGTATTCTATGAAACTCCTCCAAGTTTCACTCGAATCCTCCCAGAAAAAGAGTTATAGAGAAAATGGTAGACCTTATTCAATTCTGGTTTATTCAGAAGAGCTAACTTGTACAACATGCCCCACGCTCAATTTTTAACATTATATTCTAAAAGTTTTACATAGGAAACTAAAGTCTATAATATTTCCAATTCAATTGGTCTCACTTCATTCGGATTTTCTATGAATACGTTATTATTATTTTTTTTTGACGAAAACGGTTATGGTTTATATTAGAGGGGTGGCTAAGCCACATATTCTGTTACAAAATGCCCCGAGTTTCTTCGGGCCTGCAGATCAAAATTCAAATGTTATGCAACACTGTTTCAGCATAGGATCTAATGTTGTTTCAGCATAATTTCCAGCACTGTGTCCCCAGCGCTTTGTTTTAACATAAGTAAAAACACTTTATTTCAGCAATTGTTCCAGCACTGTGATTTAGCATTGTGTTTCAGTTGTTACAACACTGTGTTTCAGCTATTACAACACTGTGATTCAACATAGGATCCAACTCTGTTCAGCTCTGTGAGTCAGCATCTGTGTTTTAGCAGTTGTGTTTCAGCATCTGTGTTCCAGCGTTTGAGTTCCAGCATCTGTGTTTCAGCAACTGTGTTCCAGCTTTGTTTCATCACTGTGTTCCAGCATCTATTTCAGCTCTGTTTCAGCACTGTGTTTCAGCATCTGTGTTCCAGCATCTGAGTTCCAGCATCTGTATTCCAGCATCTGTGTTCCAGCAGTTGTGTTCCAGCAACTGTGTTTCAGCTTCTGTGTTTCAGCATCTGTGTTCCAGCAGTTGTGTTCCAGCATTTGTATTCCAGCAGTTGTGTTCCAGCATCTGTGTTCCATCAGTTGTGTTTCAGCAACTGTGTTCCATCTCTATTACAGCGCCGTGTTTGGTGTGCCCTTGAGCTGCATTGGGTCATGGGATTTCCACACTTTCAATGATGCCATTGACTGACAGCTCTCCAGCATTCAATAGAACGCCTTTGTTGGCTTCTTTATCAGCATTTCGATTTAAGTCCCTTAAAACGTGATAGCAGTGATAGGTGTTCAATTTC
>ML797713.1:137248-160837 GCA_009831015.1 Picea engelmannii | reverse complement strand
TGTAGATGAGTCATCTCCAAATGCAACATTTCCACCCTTTTTCTTCAAACTAACAAATTTTCTTTGATCTATGGTCATATGAGATGAGCACCCACTGTCTATGAACCATTTATCTTCTTCTTTGCATTCTTTAGCGACCAATGCTATTCGGAAGTTTTCATTGTGTGGAATTTATTTCCTTTTCCATGTTGTAGTTGGTATAGGGACATTTGGCATACTATTATCTTCCTTCATCTCTTTGCAATATCGTGTTTTGTGACCAAGATTATTACACTTGTAACATACAATATTTTGATCCATTAATGGGTCAAATGGATTACAATTTCTATTGACATGTCTATGAACATTTCCATATATATTATTTTCACCATTCATGTAGCTTGCATAGTTATTCCTTTCATTGATTCTACAATTGATTTCCTTGTGTCCAAAATATCCATAAGTATAACAATGTCCAACAAAGAAATTTTGATACCTCTGTGCAAGTGATCTTCTTTGTGGTGTAGTCCATCTATGTTCACGATTTATTCTTCTGTATTTTCCTTCATAATGATTTCTTTCATACCTGATGGGAGATGATATTCTTGATGTCTCATTCCTTCTAAATTCTAGTCTTCTATCTTGTTGTTCAACTTGCTTTGGAGTGTTGGTTTCACCCTTTTCATCTTCCTTCTCTTATTTTGTTGTCTTAAAACTGTCATTGTATCCTAGTCCTATCTTGTCATTTGGAGATCTTTGACTGCAAAGGATCTCATCTAATTTTTCAGTGTTTTTTTTTTAACTTCTTCAACTTTTCTATTGTCAATAGTAGCTCCCCTTTTGTGTGATCCAATTCTTCTTTCAATTTCTCATAATCTTCTAATTGTTCCTTCAATCTACCTATGGTATTTTCAAGACTGTAATTCTCTTCTTAACAACTACTCAATTCACCTTTTAGTATTATGTTTGTGTTTCTAATCTTGTTATTTTCAGTTTCAACATGCTTCAAATTTTCAAGATTCTCATCTTCTTGTTCACTCTCTACGTTGTCTTGGTATCCCCAAAAGGAATCAAGGTTGGTTTCTTCATCTGAATCTTATTCAAAAATGATTTCTTCTTCTTTAGAACTCTTGTGATCATCATCTTGGGTTTCTTGGGTTATGAAGAAGACTTCTCCTCCATCATTATCTTCTTCATCACTCTCATCTGAGGAGATGTCATCATCCTTGGAGTAGAAGCTCTTTTTATTGTTGAGACTTCGATTTTTATAGTAGCATTTTTCTACAATATGTCCTATTCTAACATAGTTAAAGAATTTTAGAGGAGACTTACCTTTGTATCTTCCAGTTCCCTTATGGAACCTTCTTCCGAAATTTGCTATTTCTTCATCAAGGTCATTATCATTGTCTTTTGTCTTCTTTATGGATTTAAAGGCTGCTTCATTGTTTAGTTGGTCACTTTCTATACCTGTTCTCATTTCATATGCTATAAGAGACCCATGTAATTCATCCATTGTCATTTTGGTCAAGTTCCTAGTTTCTTCAATGGCAGAGACCTTAGCATCACACTTCAAGAGAAGTGATATCAACACTTTTTTTACAACCAAGGATTCATTGAGTTCTCCACCTAATCCTTTGATAGAATTAACAACTTCATCAACTCTAAGAAAATAGGTTGCAATATCTTCCTTTTTATTCATCTTCAAATTTTCAAATTCTGCTCTATGTCGTTGAAGCTTGACCTACTTAAATTTTTTATCACCTTCATAGATACTCTAGAGTTTGTCCCATACCTCTTTAGAAGTGTTGCAAACCATCACTTTTATAGCAATGGTTGGTGTCAATGGTCCTATAATAACATGTCTGGATTTTGAATTACAACTCATAAGCTTCTTCTCATTTGGATTGGTTGGAGCATTATTTGGGATTACATAGCCATTTACAATGAGTACCAAATGTCTACTCCCAAAGCTGTTAGGTAAGTTTTCAATATGTCACTCTAGTATGCATAATTTCTTCCATCAAATCGTTGAATCCCATTTGAAATGTGCTCATGGTCATCCATCTCTGCTCAGGATTTTCCTTCCAGTGGTTAAACTGTTCTAAAGGCAACCTTCCCTGATACCAATTGTTGATACTAAGAGGGGGGTGAAATAGTATCAAGTACAATTTAAAAAAAAAATCAACTTATAATTAAACCATTCAATTATATCCAATGAGAAATGAACAATAGTATAAGAGTTACACCAATACACCAAAATACACCATGCACAATATATGAGAAATAATCAATAGTTATTGTTCAAGGGAAGTAATACTTCCAAAGGTAGCTACAACTTCCAAATATAAAGGGAGGGATAAAACTCCAAAAGGAAGATACGATCCTCCAATATAGAGAGAAAGTTGACCTCTCCATCCTTGTCCCTTCCTTCCACCCAATAATATATGAGAGATAATAAAACTTTACATTAAATTATCACCATCAACCAACCATCACAGAGAACTTGATAATGCTTCCTGAGACTTCTTCAAATTCTGCAATTCTTCACTTCTTGGAATAATATAATCCTATAGATAATATTAATCAATGTATTCTCTGAAACTCCTCCAAGTTTCACTCCTTGAATCCTCCCATAAAATGAGTTATAGAAAAAATGGTAGACCTTATTCAATTCTGGTTTATTCAGAAGAGCTAACTTGTAAAACATGCCCCACACTCAATTTTTAACATCATATTCTGAAATTGTTATACAGGAAACTACATCCTGTACTCTTTCCAATGCAATTGGTCTCACTTCATTTGGATTCTCTATGAATACGTTATGACTTTTTTACTCGAAACACCTGTTTATGACTAGCTTCAGGACTAGTCAAAAACCCTATCTTCCACAGTGTGTATCTCCAACATTATAGAGAAAAAAGAGATGAAATTTTTACCACAGGTACCTAGATATGTCTTATCAATACCATAGCAATTTCACCATATGAATCACTCTAGAAAAAATGTTATAGTGAAAATGGTAAGATGACCTGTAAATAACATACCTTAGAACACATCACCAAAAGACTTCATCCTCCTTTGAAATTCGGCCTTCTTTACTTTAGATTTCTTCTGAAATTCGACTTATATCTCCTTGTTCATTAAAAAACTTGTGTGTGTTAAAAAATGAATGTTTAATGATATGCATTTATAACCTTTATGTCACTTCCTTTTAACATTAGGTTCGATCTGACACTTTTGTATTTTGTAATTCTTTTCTTTAATTATCTTCAGGGACGACCTGTACTTATTTCTTCAACCATGAGGATCCATGTGATGTGCCACCTACCACCAGAAACAACATGATGTATACTATCTATACATGGGTGTTGTATCTGCATGCGCACTTTCCTTCATGTCCAAATACCTTCATCAATATTGCGGTCCAAAACCAATGACTAGGGTTGACATCAATGACAACAACCAATATTCCAACAATTATCCACGTGGGAGTGAGAGAAATCTTCAGACATGTATGCTTTTATCATAATTTTTGTGGGAGACATCTTCATTTTCAGTTTGTTCATGAATAAACATTAGCATTGATATGTTCAAACTGCAATTGCATGGTTTTCATGTGATTTTTGTAATCCGTTGAATAGATTTTTGAGAAATTCAAATATCTTATATAGGGTGTTCTTCATAATTTCTTATACAAAATGTGCAAGATAGTCAAAGAGAACAAGTGTTTATAAGTGTTACTGAAAAAACCAATAACAAGGTTTTCTACTTTTTCAACATCCCCTTTGGAAATTGATAAGGAACAACAAATTTTATATGACTACATTCATTATTTGGAAGATAAGGAAAGGAACCCATCAACATATGCATCAAAGGAAGAGGAACCATTCATATACCCAAAAGAACAAGAGGAACAATCACCTTTTGAAGAAAGAGATATTTCCAACACTCAACAAAGTAGTCCTCAAGATACAAAAGAGAAATATCCTATGAAATTTTCATAAATAAATATGAATAAAAGGAAAAGGAATGTTAGAAGGATGAAAATAAAGATTGACGGGACAAAAGGTGTTGGAAAGATATGTAAAAACACAAAATGAGAAGCTCACTGGAAAAATCATGAATATTATTGATGAGAATGAAAAGTTGAAATTGGAAAATGAGAAGTTAAAAAAGGAAAATGACCTCATTATAAATCAAACTTATCGATGATATAATAAAAATAAGGCATTGAAGATGAAAAAACAAAGTTTGAAGGTGAAAGTACTCATGTAGAAACCAAGGAAACCAATCCAAAGAGAGTATACATATAATATATATGTCCTCTTGAGAGCAGCAAGGGCCTTATAAAAAGGATATATATACCATTTTGATTGCATGGGGACATGCAATACCTTCTCCTTGGGGGAGATGTCAGTCCTTAGTTTTGTCGCTAAATATCCACCTAAATAAACGTCATTTCAACCATATTTCTCCTATTTTCCCTCACCTTTGTTCCATTTTTCTTCTATTTTGTACTTTATGTACTTTAGTTATTTTAAGTTAATTTTTAGTTATTTTAATTTCATTTTTATTATTTAGAAAATTTTAAGTGTTGGAAAGTTGTTTTTACAAGAAGTATTTTGATTTGGTAATTGCTCGTTCATCTAGATATTTGCAGACTGGTCTGAAGAAAATGGGCATGTGGATCATGATCTATGTCTTCATACTATGGATGGCTTCCCTTTGTTTGAAAAAAAATCATACACAAGTGTCTAGTCAACACGTGGTCAACATCGCCACTCAAAAGGAAAATCACGTTGTTGCAGCAACCAAATCCGCCAAGTTTCAACAGTCTGTGATTTGGCATGATTTTTTCTACCAGAGAGGTTAGATATGATGGGGATGAATGCTACATTAGTCATTTAGTTAGCTCATAGAGGATTATTTTCATTTTAGTTTTATTTCTACTTTGTATAAATACACATACTTGAGTAAAGAAAAAAGGGGAGAAAAACTTCTTTCATACAACAAACTTTTAATTAAGTTTTGTACCTAGTTTATATTATTAATATAAAACAATGCTAAGGTTCTATAGCTAGAAGTTTCCTTAGTGTGAAAGTCAAAGCTTCAAGGGCCCCCATTATTTTCACCTGTGCACCATTTCTCATGTGTTCATATTTTGATTTCCTGTACATAAGTTTGCTAGTAAATATCTTTGTTTTCCTTTTAGTTTTTTCCATATATCTATATATCAATTCTTGTTTATGTTCAACAATCATTTCTTTAAATTAGAATAACATTTTCTTTATAAATAAATTTTTATCTGGCTTGTGGGTAGTGATTGATTTTCTGTAGATTAATGTTGCAATCCCTTTTCAACCATTAAGAGTTGAATAAGAGACACTACAACCTAGTTTTCTACCCATTGAGACCTCAATGAATGCTTGACAAGCTAGTTATACTTTATTCAATTCCCTTCATTTCACTCTCTTTGAATTAAAGTAGTTTTTTGTTCAATGCAAGAGTGATTAAATTTATTTTCCAATCATTAATCTCCACAAGTGAAGAGAGTATTATTGTGTAATCCATTCAAGGCCTAATATCTCACAACCAAAGTTTCTACCTTTGTAAGTTGTGGCAACCTAGATTGGATAAGAATACTTTCATTCTGTTACTTTTCTAGTTTAAAATTTTAGTTCACATTGTAATAGTTCAAGTAAAGTTAATTCTTAGTTGTTTCATATTTCATTAGCTCATGAGTTAGTATAGGTTTTAGAATAGGCTCTGATCCCGTATAGATTGTGTTTGCATCTCACAAGCTTATGCCCCCGAATTGATAATTAATGTTCAAAACTTATGCAAATAAGTTGCCCAACAAGATGGTTGAAAAAATTAGAAATATCATCACTCTCTTATGTGAGGAAACATTTATGAAACTTAACATTGACAAGTCAACAATATCCTTTTGGGGCATCTCAAAGAATAAAAAATATTTATATTCCCAAGTCTTTCATTTTTAGGTATCAACAACAGATTATGGAATTAAATACTCATGCTTTCATTTGAAAACAAATCAGTATCAAAAAGGTGATTGGAAGTGTCTAATAGCTAATATAGATACGAAAATCAACACTTGGTCCAACCGATGGATCTCCAAAGGTGGTTGAATGGTACTTGTTAAATTAGTGTTGGAAGCCATCCTCATCTATTGGATGTCCCTAACATGGATTCTGAAAGGGGCCCTAGAAAAAATCAGGAAGTTAAGTCTTAGGTTCATTTTTTCTAGAGAGGTTGGAAAAAAAGGGATGGTCCTAGCCTCTTGGAAAAAAACTTGTCTTCCAAAATCTCAAGGTGTATGTGGCCTAAAAAAAATAATTTGTTTTTCAAAGGCAATCAACAACAAAAAATTTATGGAGATTTCTACAAGGATATAAAATCTGGGCATAAGTAATCATAGATAAATACATATCTCTTGATTCCATAGAGGAATGGGTCCTAAAGCCAACACGACATTTTTAGAACACCTCAATAATATGAAAAGAAATGGTTATGGCCTTCCCCTTGATAGGAAATTGGTTGGTATAGAGAATTGGCAAAGGTGAAAAAATCCAAATGGGCTTGGACCCCTAGATTGGAAACAATGACACATATAGGCTCTCACCCCAACTAATTTTGGGCTTGAAAATCCAAGAATTCCATACTCTGAGACAATTTTCTCAGGGATTCAAAACTTTGGATATGCTACAACAGTTTCTTTCTTGGGAGGAGATTGGACTATAAGAGGAGAATGAAAAAAATTGGGAATACTATAATGAAAATATAAGAGGTTGTTTCATAAATCTAAATGATCAAGCAGATCATCTCATTTGGTATTTGAATTCAATAGAAAACTATGAGAATAGACTAGGGTAAAAATCCCTTTCTATTGAGGGTATCAAAAACCCATAATCCTATACATTGAGTCTTTTCTAGAAGTTCAAATTCCCATCCAAATAAACAAATCTTCATATGGTTATTGTTAAACAATAAATCTTTAACATGGGACATCCTTCAAAAAGGAAGCTACAAGGGGTTGGGTCAATGTTGTCTCTACGATGACTCTGAGACCAACTCCCACCTTATTATGAACCATGCTTATACTCTAGAAGTATGGTAGGAATCAGAGGCCTCTTATTTCTCCATCAAATTTGAGGAGGTTATGGTTTTGACTCTCTTGATCCCATGTGGGTTAGGCTCCATAATCAGGGTTGATGATTTATCCCTTTTACCATCCATGGATCATGGGGAAGTACTTGGAGGATTTTCTATGAGGGTTTCCTTGGAAAAAATATAAAAAAGATGGAAACCAAAAATTTTGAGTTGAATTATTTATCTATGTTTAAGCTAACTTTATTTTCAACAAAAATTTAATCAAATTTATTAAATAAATTTAATTGAAAATAAATATTTATATCAAATAAACAGTATTTTTAACATCAAAATATTTACAAAAACTTAATAGAGAAATGTATTTATGTTTCCTTTCCTTATCCATTATGTTCAATTCGGAAACCCTAAATTGAATTTTTTTTATCTAATTTTTGGATTAACTTTATTTGCAATAAATATAAAATAAATGAAAACCATAAATTTTTAGTTGAATTATTTATCTAATTTATTAGTTAATTTTATTTACAACAAATAGTTAGTCAAATTTATTAAATAAATTTAGCTAAAAATAAATATTTATAACAAATAAACAATATTTATAATATTAAAGTCTTTAAAAATTAAATTGAGAAAATCTAAATATATATAAAAAAAATCGTATTTATAATGATGATAATAATAAGATAAAATACGATATATTGTTTTTAACATAATACATAAAAACAATTATAATAGCAAATATAATATATTCTATAAATAATATATAATATAAGAAAAAATAAATTGTGTTTTTAGTAATATAACAAAAACACATTGCTAGATGTCGATGGCATTCATAAGTGTTATTAATCCCTTTACTTGACATTACTATGTCCAATCCATCATTGCAAAAAAAAGGAAGTTTGTTTCTGTTCAAATACATATGTAGCCTCTTAAAAAAAAATGAAAACGATTCAAAGTAGTACACTAACATTTCATCTAGTGATCTTTGAAAGTCCATCATTATACAAAATTTAAGATAAGGCATTGAAAAGGCCAAAGCTAGGTCTATGGTTCATGATTATATTATAAAGTATGTCCATTCTAGATTATTGTAATATTCTAGGTTCCTTGATCCAACCCAACTCCATCTTTTGAAAGCATCTGCAACATTGTTCCTTTCCCTATAAATATGAGAAAGATATGTACATGAGAAATATGTAAGTAGGTAGATAACCCCATGGTACAATGGTCATAATGTAAAATTTTAGAGAGAAATTTTTGTGTGCATCTATTGGATAGCCAACATTGAGTCTCCAAAAATTTGTAATTGGGTTACACCAAATTCTTGTGCTAGTTTCAACACTAGCTTTAAAGCCATCATTTCACAAAATTTATTGGTTTCTTGACCAATTCCATCTTTAAAATAAATATTGTGATGTGAATATGGGTATAGTATGCCTCATGAACCTCCCTTAGAAGGGTTCCCTTGTGAATCACCATAAAAACATCCCATGGAATATTCTTATTTATTGCCACTTCACCTTGCCTATGTTGGATAGTTTTTCCTACACCTATGGATAGGAATTTAAGATATTTATGGCCTGAAAAACACATGTGAGGGGGAGTGTCTCTTTATCTCCAAACAACTCTATATTTTTGGCAAGCCATACTCCCTAGACTATGTTGAGAGGAAGTGCTTTGATCCTAGAAGTCTCCTTTTTTCTACACCAAGTTTTGAAAGCCTCTTTGAGACTTCCTCCTTTCTAGAAATTCCTAATCCCAATTAACGTTTCCACCTCTTTCATGTATTGAAATTCCATCATGAGGTGAACAATAGTTACTTATGCTTGATGAAATTGGAAGCACTATCCTAGCCATATAAAATTCCTCTTCTTGAGAACATCCCATGTGGGACCCTTATTTCGTGAACTTAGCCATATAAATCTCTTATTTTTAGTTGGGCATTTTAATTTCCATATAATTTTCCAACACCAGATCTATTGGTATTCTCTTCCTTTTTCTACTAGTGCTTTATATCTTAAAATAGGAACATATGTTCCAGCAAGATTCAATTACTAGATCTATTGGTCCTCTTATTCCTTGAGTATTACATTGGTGACTATCAAAAGTTATATGTATATTTTTCATTCCTCTACATGCTCTACCCCCAATCCAATTTATTACTAGGTTAGCAATTATGGGTGCCAAGTAATGAACCTTGCTTAGTTTGCATCCTATTGGATATTGGAATATATTTTGTTCCTTAAATCCTAAATCAACTAGAGTGGAAGTATGTGCATACCTTTTCTCCTTACCTAGAGGTCAAGACCAATTTTCATTTTATCCCCCTTTTCCAATTTTCCAAATCAACTAGTTTCCAACTAGATGGAAAGCATCGATGACGAATTTTTAGATTTTTGAGGCATTATTATATTATTTGATGGGATTTATGATCCAATCATATACTATATTAGGGGCTATATACTTATCTCTTACCACTCAGAAACATAATTTTTTTCCTTGAATTAGTCTCCATACATTATTTGCAGCAAGAGCCTTTGAAAAGAGAAAGAAATTTTTGAGGCCACATCCTTGAAAGGATTTTGGTATTGTCAGTGTTTTCCATGAGGATAACACTAGTCATTTACTTTTCTAGTATTCATACCATACAAAATTGTATCAAAGTGTCCTAATGGTTTATAGAACACGTTTTGGGACCCAAAAAAGAGATATCCAATAGACTGGAATGCTTCCAAAACTTCTTTTACCAAGACCAAATGACATGACCTGGTTAACCATCTATTGCACCAAGTGTTGATTGTATTCTCCACTGTAGATATTAGCCACTACCAATAAAAAAAATTATATTGATTTGGATTCAAATAAAATCCTAGATATTTCAACCCCCAATCAAGAGTAGTGACCTGAAATGGAAATAGTTGAATAATAAAACTCTTTTCCTACTCATATATCCACCATAAGGTCATAATAATTTTTTCCATATTAATGACCATTCCATTTGGTTTGCAAAATAAATTCACAATACCATTGAATTTCTTAATGACCCTTCTAGTACCTTCACAAAAATTTAGAATATCATTTACAAATAGTAGGTGTGATAATGCATGAAACTCCAATAGTATCCTTTCACTTCTTTAAGTATCCTACTTAAGCCTTTGAATACTAAATAAAAATAAGGGGGGATAGGGGAAAACCTTGTCTAAGGCGCCTCCCTAATATAAATAAATGGGTTGCTTATCCATTTAGTAAAACAACAAAATATATTGAGAAAATGAAACTCATTATCGAGACGATGAACTAGTGACAAAATCCTAAATGCATAAGAATAAGTCTAATATAAAGCCAACTTACCCTATCACAATATTTCGACAAGTCCATTTTCATCACCATCGATATTTTTTTTGTAACCTTTATTGAATGCATGCATTCTTGTGCTACCCCAAACTGCCTCATGAATTTGTTTGCCCTCTAAGACTCCAAATTGTTCTCTTGAGATTTGATTTCAGAGAACAACTTTTCAATTTTTTGGAAATGACTTTTGAGATTATTTTGTATATGCAATGTATTTATGATATGGGTCTAAATTTCTCAAAGTTAGTAGGATTATCTTCTTTATGAATCGATGATATGAATGTCGTATTTAAGGCTCCTGAAATTTTTCCTTGAGTTCTTGTAGTTTCCACCACTCTTCCTAAATCTTCATCTCTAAATTCATAACATCCCAAGGAAATTCCACTAGTAGTCCATCAAGCCTGAGACTTTTTTCCTTTTGAAAACTCTACAGAGTTTGATGTAGTTTTTTCCCAACTTCCTTTACCAAGGCATCATTATATTCCTCATTGACAAAGATAAGGAATGAGTTTGATAGCATGATCACTTTTTCTATTGTGGCACAAATGTCTTTCTTGAAAAGGGAATAAAAATTCTTTATACCTTCAAATTCCATCTACTTGAAATTCGTAACCTAAGTACCATTTCCCTTATCAATTTCCAAACATATTTTATGTTATTTCTACAATTTTCATACCTATAAAATAATTTTGTATTCTCACCCCCATCCTATAACCATAGCTCCCTGCTCTTGAGTCTCAGTTCTTTTTATTTTTCCAAAAGAATGAGCCTACAGTCATATTATAAGGACTTTACTTAAATTTTTGGTTCCTCACTCAAATACCAAAATCCTTCACTATTGTAGAGTAACTTCACGTCTTCCTCTACTTCTATGAGAACCCTATCGTCTTTCATATTTTTGCCCCTTTCCCAATTAGTATCCAATTCTTTTATCTCTTTTAAATTTTGGTGAAATTGAATTGGAGCAAATTCTCCTAAACTACCATTATATTTCTTCCAAACAACTTTTATTTTTCCCACAAAATCTTCCATCTTCATCCACTCTGGATTTAGTTTGAAGGGGGTGGTAGGTTTCTCTATTGTAGGGGCCACTTCTAACACCATAGGATAATTATGAGAGTTGCCTCTAGTAGTTTCCCATTGTTTGATCCTTATGATTTCATCTAAGAAGGCTTCAAAGATTAAAAATCTATTGAGCCTCTTAGAAATTTTGGCTTCCCCAACTCTCTTGTTACTCTAGGTGGGAGATAGTTTAGAAGTTTTGATATCCAAAAACCATATTCTTCCAATTTTCTATTGAAATAACCAAAAAGAGAGTGTAGTTGAGTAGTCGAGCCCCAAAATTTTGTTTCTCATAAGGTGAAGTTCAAGTCACCCATTATAACAACCAAACCATTTTGTAAACTATAAGAGGTATAAGTCTTGGACATTAGTAAGATGAATCAAGATTGAAGAAACTCCAACTTTGGGTTGAAGACCAACCACTTTCCTAAGATCAATATGAGGAATTTTGATGCCGAGGATGCAATCACATGGATACTTCAGATGGAGAAATTCTTTGATCTACATGATGTTCCACACACACAAAAGGTACGAATTGCTTCTTTAAATTTAGAACCCAATCAATTTGTGTGGTATCAATGGTTTTGTTCTTTCTAATCACTTGTCACTTGGACAATTTTCAAGGAAGAAATGATAGCACACTATGAGGATACAATGAGAAATACCTTCTTTAGCTAATTGATAAATCTCAAGAAAAAGGGTTCAGTTGCGAAGCACATTCAAAACTTCCAAAGATTGAATATAAAGGTAACACATACTCCAGATGTGCACCTAATTGATGTATTCATAGGATCTTTAAAGGATAACATTCAACATGAGGTTCACCTTTGGGAACCCAAATCATTGGAGAATGCATTCAGGGTAGCGAGAAATGTTGAAAGTAAAAATATGGCTATGGCTACTAGAAGGACCACTCCTAACATCTATTGAGAGAATAATGTTCCTTCTTATAAAAAACCTCAACCTACAAGGTTGACACATCAATAATTGGAGGAAAGACAATCAAACGTGTTATGCTTTAACTGTGACAGCAAGCATAGAAAGGGACATAAGTGTGGTGAGAAGAAATTATTCTACATAGATTATGAAGAGGAAGAAGAAGAAGAAGAAGAACACGAACAAGAACCATCTCAAGATGAAAACGTAGAAGATATTTCTTCTGAAGAGTTGACTCCCATGATATCATGTACTGCATTGGCAGGAATTATCACTCCTCAAACCTTCAAGATCGAAGGATATATCAAAAATAAAAAGGTAATAGTCCTAATTGATTGTGGTAGTACTCATAATTTCATTCACTATAAATTAGCCAAAGCTCTCAATTGCTTTATATATCTAGTGTCAAAGTTTCAAGTAATGATTGCAAATGGAGGAAATATCAATTGCTCAGGAAAATGCCATAGGATCAATATTACTATGGGGGATTATGTAATGAATAGTCGAATGATTTCTATACCCATGGGTGGTGTGGATGTCATACTAGGAGTCCAATGGTTACAATCATTGGGAACATTGGCTTTTAATTTTCAAGAAATTTTCATGAAATTTTCATTCGAATGAAAGGAAATAGAGTTAAGGGGTATCACAGGGAAACCCTGTAAGGTGATAATCTCTAATGGCATGACAAGATTATTAAAAAATGGGCATCAGGGTGTAATTGTACAACTATGCTCATTATATGTTCAAACATTTAAGCCATCTATTCCTCTAGATCTCCAAGGAATCATTGATAAGCATTCCAAAGTATTTGAATATATTCATAGAGGTCTTCCACCCACTCGAAATCATGATCATGTTATTCACATAATTCCTAGGAGTATTCCTCCTAACAACAGGCCTTATAGATACCCTTATGCCCAAAAGAGTGAAATTGAGTGTATGGTTGAAGAAATGTTAGAGGTTGGCATTATTAGACCTAGCCAACGTTCTTAATTTGCACCAGTGGTAATGGTACTCAAGAAAGAGGTCTCATGGCTTACGTGTCCATATTATAGAGAGATCAACAACATCACTATTAAAGATAATTTTCCCAATCCCGTCATTGATGAATTGTTAGATGAACTACATGGAGAAATATACTTCACAAAGTTGGATCTCCATTTAGGGTATAATCATATTAGAATGAAGGAAGAAGATACCCCAAAAACAACATTCCAAACTCATGAAGGCCATTATGAATTTTTGGTCATGCCTTTTGGCCTTATGAATGCACCTTCCACATTCCAAGAGTTGATGAATTCCATTTTCAATCCCTTCCTTTGAAAATTTGTGTTAGTATTTTTTGATTATATACTAATCTATAGCAAGTCTTGGGAGGATCATGTTCAACATGTTGACAAGGTACTACAACTACTAAAGGATAACCAACTATATGCCAAACCATCCAAATATTTATTTGGGGTGAAGGAGGTAGAGTATTTGGGTCATATTGTATCTCATGAAGGTGTCAAGGTAGACCCTAACAATATTAAGGCCATTATGGACTGGCCAATTCCCAAAACATTTAAGAATCTTAGAGTATTTTTGGGTTTGATAGGTTACTATCGCAAGTTTGTTCAGAACTATGGAAGAATAACAACACCTTTAACGACATTAACTAATAAGGATGAATTTTCATGGACCCTAGAGGCAACTCAAGATTTTGAAAAACTTAAAGAGACAATGTGAAAAGATCCTATCTTGACCACACCAAACTTCACAAAAACCTGTATTGTGTAATGTCATGCCTCGGGAAATGGCATTGGTGTTGTTCTAATGCAAGAAGGAAGGCCCCTTGCTTTTGAAATTCGACCACTCAAGGGAAAGGACTTACACAAACCCATTTATGAGAAGGAAATGATGGAAATACTACATGCATTGAAGAAATGGAACCCTTACCTAATAGGTAGGCACTTTAAGGTCAAAACAGATCATGATAGTCTTAAATACTTCTTGGAACAAATACTATATTCAGAAGAACAACAAAAATGGGTGACCAAGATGTTGGGTTATGATTATGAAATAATATAAAAAAAGGAAAGAAAAATGTTTTGGAAGATGCAGTTTCAAGAAAGGATGAAGATGTTGAGGCCTTTATTTGTGCTATCTCGATCATCCAACCCTATTGGAATAATATAAGCGAGGGATGAATGGAAAAATGACGAAAACATGTGGACTCTCATTCAAAGGTTGCAGCATGATTCCAGTGCATCTGATACATTTACATGGAAAAATGATTCACTATGGTGCAAAGATCACTTATATTTATGTAAGAAATCCCAACTCAAACAAAAGGTACTCTTGGAATTGCACACCTCTTTGGTAGGAGGGAACTCATGATTTTTGAAAAACTACCATAGGGCCAAGAAGGATTTTTTTTGGGATGGCCTTAAAACTAATGTTCAAAGGTTTTTGGTAGAATGTTTGGTTTTCCAACAAAATAAGGTGGAAACAATTAAGACCCCATTTATTTTACAACCATTAGTCATCCCAAGTCAACATTGGGAGGAGGTTTCCACGGATTTCATCACAGGGTTATCGAAGTCTGAAGGAAAGAGTGTCATCATGGTGATTGTTGATAGACTGACCAAATACGCACACTTTTGTGCACTCTCTCATCCTTTCAAATCCAATACAATTTCCACCGCATTCATGGAGACAGTTCAAAAGCTACATGGAAGCCCAAAGATTATTGTAAGTGACAAAGATCCCATATTCACTGGACATTTTTGGATAGAATTATTTTCTTGTTTGGGTACTCAATTGGCTCATAGCTCATCTTATCATCCTCAATCTGATGGAAAAAATTGAAATAGTGAACAAATTTCTAGAAGGATACCTTTGTTTCTTTGTCTCTGATAAACAAACACAATGGTTCAAATTGTTACCCTTGGCATAATGATGGTATAACACTTCCTTTCATACTACAAAAAAAATGACACCATTTATGGAACTCTATGGATATCACCCACCTTCCATCACTTCTTCTCTAAAAGAAAAATATAAGGTTCAAGCAATGGAAGATCACATCAAGCATCAACAACAAGTTCTGCAACTCTTAAAGGACAACCTAACCATGGCACATAATTGCATGAAAGAACAAGCAGATCAGTGTCGTAGTGAAAGAAGTTTTGAAGTTGGGGATTGGGTATTTTTAAGACTATAATCGTACAAACAGATGTTCCTCAAGAAAGATAGGAACAACAATAAATTATCACCAAATTAATATGGCCCTTATAAGGTGTTGCAAAAGATTGGTACTATGGTATACAAATTTGAGTTTCCTGCATCTTCGCGCGTACACCCAGTTTTCCATGTTTAATGCTTAAAGAAGATTATAGGTGAAAATATCCCAGTTCAAACTATATTTCTAGAACTTGATGAGGAAGTGAAAATCATATTGGAGCCTGAAGCTATCACTGACGCAAGAATTTTCTAGTTGAGGAATAGATCCATTTCAGAGTATCTCATTAAGTGGAGGAAATTACTTGTTGAAGATTCCACTTGGGAAGATGATTCTTTTATACATAAGCATCCAAAATTACTCAAGCGTTGAATACACCACTTGTCTAAAGGGGAAGGGCATGTTAAGCCATAAATAGTGACACATTACCCTTTAATTAGGGCATATTACATTAGTATTGTTATTTTATTTATGTTGGCTTGGGTCCATTAGTTGTAATTGTACCTCCTAGTCTCCTATATATACCAAGGAGAAATTTTCATTTGGAATCATCTTGTATTTGGAAATTTATGTGGTGTATAAGGAGGTTTCCCCCTCAAAAAGGCTTATTATCTGAAATTTCTCTTTGTCAAGGAGTTGAGTACTTAATCTGAGTTTTTTAATGCTATTTTGATATTTGGTTCTTAACATTTGGTATCAGATCTCAAGGTCTTTGGGTTTCGCTGTTGCATATGAGACACCTTGGAATTTTTGCTATAACCTTTTTTCTATGATATTTCAGAATAAACCCCTTGGAGGATATGTAGTGATGGATAAAGGTACGTGGGGTTCAAATTTGAGCTCCTGAGGCCTTATACGTTCATATATATAGCCTGTGTAAGATAGGGTTTTGGAATCATTTTGAATTTAGTCATCACGAATTTTTCACTATAATTTTTTTTTTTGTGACGTTTCAGACCCTGAAACCTGGAGAATATTCATATAAATTATCAAGGTAGTTGTGATAAAAAATTCATCTTCTGGGTCATCCTATGTTTGTAGATACATTCATATCTTCTTTAAATTTAGCTTGTACAATATTTTTTATATCATCGCTATTATGCAGAATAACTTATTCTTTTATTCCCCAATGATTTAGACAAGACTTGACATCATGATGCCATCCCTGCTTGAGTCGTTGGTGATTTTGACTAGAGTTTGAATCAAATTTGGGGAGCCTCTTTTTATCCATATTGTTTATGTTTTTCTTGTACATTAAGTACATAATCACAATTGTTCTCTCAATGAGGGAAAGGCTCATTTTGATGAGGAGGATAAGATAGGATAGGGTGTATTGCCCTTAATTTTGAGATTATAAGTTATAAAATTATTTTCGATCTGCTCTATCTTTCTCCAGGATTCTCGAGAGATAATGCATCCCCAAAATTCACATCCATATAAGATAACATAAGTTACAAGAGTCTCAAAGAGGAGGATTTTCTTATCCCATAGCCAAAGGTCTACTAATTTACAATTATTTTCAATCCCATAATAAGCTTACCACCCTCCATTTATCCTTTTCTCAATGCTATAGTTCCAATTGATCTTGTAATGAATATCAATTACAAGATACTTGTATGAAGGAAATTCTTCCAAGATATTATTTTCATACAAAAATTATTGTAGGTGATCTTGTTGGGTTTAATGATCATAACCTTCATTTTGTCAGTGTTCACAGTCCTACATGTATTAGAGAATAAGTCCTTGAGAATTCTAAGTTGTTTAATAAGGTCATAGGGATTCATTTCTATAAGAACAATACAATATCCTCGACATAAAGAATAGGGATGATTACTATACTAGCAAGAGTTGGTCCAACACAACCTGCAGTTTCCAAACAATATTCTAACTTGTCAATGTAAATGCCAAAAGGGGTAGGGGATAGGGGAAAACCTTGCTTGAATCCTATATTGAAATTAATTTCTTCTGACCAACCCTTGGTTCTCCTAAACTTGGAAATAACGTTCTCATACAACCTTATTGCAACAGTTCTCATCCTGGAGGGAACTTTTATCTCTTCTAACCTATTCCAAAGGTTGGTCCTAGGAATAGTGTCAAACGTTTTCCTAAAGTCAACGAAACAACAAAGGAGATTGGATTTATTATTGCAACACTCCTCTATAATGATCCTAAGCATGATATTGGTGGTCCACAGTTGAATGATAACCTCTAAAATTGGTTTGACCTTTAGCTCTTTTTCTATGGATTTCTAACCATATGCTTATCTTCTTTTCCAAAATACTTCCATACAGTTTGGATAAAATGGGGCTAATCATAATGGTTCTATAATTAGAGGGAGTTATTTTATCCCCACTTTTAAAAATAGATACAATGAAGCTTTGAGTCCAAGGTTTAAGAAATCCCTGCTTTACTCCTAAATTAAAAAAACTTATTAATGTATTTATAATAATAATATAATATAAAATATAATATATAACTTAGTTTAAATTTTAAAAGTCAAAATATATATTCAACTTTAAAAGTTATTAAAAATAATAAAAATAACAACACAATCACTTTTCTATTTCCTCTTCTTATTCACCATGTTCACAATTTGTAAACCCTTAAAACATAAAACATAAATCCTAATTTTATCAAAATGACATCAATTTGGAGACCTTAAAATCCAAATACTAATTTGATCAAAATTGCATTCAAAATGTAAGATCACTAAAGACGAACTTAGAAACAACCCCCATAAAGATGTATACATCTCTTGAGCTATGCCAGGTGAATGAATATATATATATATATATATATATATATATATATATATATTAACCTATACATTTTTAAAGTATATAGTTATTCGGGGTGAATTTATATATATTTTAAAATTTTAAACTTTAAAAATNATATATATATATATATATATATATATATATATATATATATATATATATATATATATATATATGATAATGATTAAGGTCCACTAAGACTGAATTGGTTTATCGGACCTTAAGAGGGTAATTAATTACTTGCGATTCTTTAGAATTTTGTTTATGTGCTCGAAAAGCATTAAGAGAAACTTTCCAAGATTACCATACTTTTGTTGAGTTAAGAGGTTAGGAAGGTTGGTAGTGTGACAAATATTTTGAAAGTGAGATCTAATATGGGTATAGGTTGGACAATCTAAGAGAAAGTGTTTTTCATCTTCAACCTTCTTAGTGTCACAAAGGTGACACACTCTTTCATCCCATGGCATTTTAGGAATTGACCAATGCCCAGTTTCACTATGGAGCTCGTGAGAATTTGTTCATATTTTAGCAATGCTTATTTTTTTCTTTACACTTGGAAAAATAGATAGATAATTTTGATCTTATAGATTAGGGTTGATTACATCCTTATAATACCTTAATTTTCTTTTTTCCTCTAACTCTTTATCACACCAAATTTTCTCCTTAAATATTGACTTGACGTTTTTTTTAATAGTATATTTATTCTACAAAATGGTGTCTTCCATGATTCCCCAATAGTTTAGCCAAGACCAACCATATTTATGCCATCCTCGCCTGAGTCGATGGTGGTTATGACTCGATTTTGAAGCAATTTAAGAATCATCTTGTCTTCCATGTTGTTTAACTTGTTCTTATACATTAGGTATCTAGTCATAGCCATGCTCTCAATGGGGGAGAAGCTTGTTTCTAAGAGGAGGATGGGATAGGGCATATTTCCTTTAATTTTGAGATTATAGGTTATAAAATTATTTTGTATTTGCTCTATCTTTCTCCAGGATTCACGAGAGATACTACAGCCCCAAACTGCACATCCATAAAGAATAATAGGTGTAAAAAGAGTCTCAAAGAGGAGTTTCTTCTTATCCCAACTCCAAAGATCAGTTGATTTACAATTGTTTTTAAGCCCATAATAAGCTTTCCATCCCCCAATAATCCTATTCTTAATGCTATAATTCCAATTGAGTTTCTGGTGAATATCAATTCCAAGATATTTGTATGAAGTCACTTCCACCAATTTATTGTTTTCATATACGAAGGTATCATAAGGGATCTTATTGGATTTAATAATCATGACCTTAGTATTATCAGTATTAACAGTCATACCCATATTGGAGAAACAATCTTTGAGGATTCTTAGTTGGTTTTCAAGATCATGGAGACTCCTTTCCATAAGAACGATATCATCGGCATAAATAAGAATATTGATGACTATACCAGTGAAAGTAGGACCGACACAACCTTCTTTTTCCAAGCAATCTTCTAACTTGTCAATGTATATGCCAAAATGGGTAGGGGACAAGGGACAACCTTGTTTGACTTTGATATTGCAGTTAATATCTTTTGACCAACCCTCAGTTTTTTTAAACTTAGAAATAACGTTCTCATACATCCTTATTGTAGCATCCCTCAACTCGAGAGAAACTTTTATCTCTTCCAACCTATTCCAAAGGTTTTTCCTAGGAACCATGTCAAAAGATTTCCTAAAGTCTACAAAACAACAAAAAATATTGGTTTTATTATTGCAGAACTCCTCTGCAATGATCCTAATGGTAACAATATGGTCCACAGTTGAATGATATCTCCTAAACCCGGCCTGGAATTTAGCTCTTTTATCGTGACTTTCTAGCCAAAGGCTAATCTTCTTTTCCAAAATAATTCCATAAAGCTTGGCTAAAATTGGGCTAATCATAATGGTCCTATAATTACAGGGAATGTTTTTATCCCCTTTTTTAAAAATAGGAACAATGAGGCTTTGCATCCAGGGTTTAGGTAAGCTTTGCTTGACTGCTAAATTGAAGAGCTTGTGTATGTGAGGGATAAGGATTGACCCTCCGATTTAAAAAAATTCAGCTTGGTAGCCTTCAATGTCCTTAGCTTTCCCATTTGTAGGCCACTTAACCCTGAACTCTATGTCATCTAAAGAAAAAACTTCTTCCTTTGTAGAGACAATAGGAATGGTGTCCATGGAATTAGGGAACTCGTAAAGACTTTTAAGGTAGGAATTCTAGTCCCTTAAGGGAATCCTATTATTTTCTTTATTATTGTAGTTTAGAATTTGGCTCCAGAACTTCTTAAGATCCAACTTATATATTTGTGAAAGTTTCTCTTGCCTTTTATTGATATAGTGCATTTTTTTCCTTTTAATTAGGGCTTTGTACGTATTGATCTTATCGAGTTTTAAGGACTCATTAGAAGCATCCCTAATGTTTTTCCTAGCAATTTTACACTCTTTATCATACCAAGGGTTGGTCGTTCTATTATTCTTTTTATAGGACACCTTGAAAGAACTTGTTAATATAAGTGGAAAGGGTAGTTGTAAAATTATGATAGAGTTCTTCAATGTTGTCCTTATAAGTTAGGAGATTTAATTTACATTTTAACTCCTTTAAGAAAATGTCAACATTACTTTTATTAAAGCGCAAATTCCTTTGATTATCAGAATTCTCTTCAATGGCATTCCTATGCATAGAAAAGTTTAGAGTTAGGGTTAAAGGCTTATGATCAGAGTCAAGTTCATGGTCATTTAAAAGGTCAAAAGTTGCTATTTGGTTGGAAACGGGGATATCAAATATCACATAATCTACAACACTAATACCTAGCCCATGAATACAAGTCATCTGGTTGGAGTTTGGCCACTTCATTACTCCATTGCAAATTATTAGGTATTGAGAGCTGTAGAGCTTGACAAACTCAATACCAAACAAATTCTCAATTAGGTCTCCAGAGCTTCTTTTGTAGCTATTAGATAAAACAAGGTCCTCATCTAGCCATAAAGGATTATGGTTGGAATCAATACTTAAAAGAGTAGCTTGTTTAGTTGCAGTCCTAACATTAAAGTCTCCTAGCATGAGGATATTAACTTCATTTTTCAAACTATAAATATCTTGTTCTAAATTATTATAGGGACCATTGTTATCTAGATTATTTTTCTTATAAGAAGTAGAATTAATAGGTGCAAAATAGCAAATTGTTATATACATCTTCTTAGCATTGGTGTCTGAAATTTCTATCCAAATGTACTGATTAAGAGGGTCAATCTTATGAAGTTGAATGTGAGGAGAAATGTTTTTTCTAATATAAATATCCGTGACCCTTTTAAGCTCGGAGATTTACTAAGTATGCTATATTTATGGTCACTACAACTTACTTTGACACGGATCAACCTATCTTTGTGATCAATTATTTTTCTTAGCCTCTTTGCTTCTATGAGGTAAGTTGTATCAATTTGTGATATCAAAACAATTGTAAGTTCCATAAATCAAAACTTTAGTTCCATAAATCAAAGCAATTGAAACTTTCAAAATTAATAATAACAATTGAATAGCCCTTCATAAAAATAAAAATCAAGGATAGGACATAACTATTAAAGTTTTTAAAAATAATATTAATCACAATAAAATATAAACCAACCTGGATTTACTTTGATTACGAAAATCAAATTCTTCAAATACACGTCTCCTTAAACAAATAAATAAGTAGTATTGCACATTGGAAATGAATTTAAACGTATGAGATGCATTCATCAATTAACTTTGTATTCTTGAGGTCTTCCTCACAGGGGAATAGATTCTGCATTCAATGTTTAAGAGGCCTATCAGTGTCAGTGTCCAAGATCTATTATCATGTTTTCTACGTTCAATGTTTCATAAGAATCTCAGTGTTCAGGGCCTGCTGCATTTCCATGAAGCAAAGCTTCCTTGTTCATTCTTATAATCATTATTATGGCACCTCAGCGAGACATTTCTGAAATCCCAATCAAAGAGGTACTAAGATGTTATTTATCCTCAACAAAAAATAATTAAAAAACAAAAACTCATCCATTGAACGTATTTACAGCGAATTTCCCTTCCCTTTGGATAAACACATAATTTTTTTTTATTGAAATATATTTTTGTTTGCTATATATTTATAATCAGCAACGTGGGGAGAAAGACCACATCTCTCCTTTAGAAAATAGTTGATATTTGTGAGAGGGTGATCTGTATGTTGCAAACAAGAGTGAATAGTTTCTTTAGTCATGGACTCGATCTGGACATACAAAAATCCAGAGACCACCTAATTGCAAGGGGTCGTCGAACCCGTGTGCTTACGTTTGTGCTCTACCGACCCAAAAAACAGAGCCACATTTATAGAGCCACGTCCTTGATTCTAATGGAATGTTATGAGATCATAATGATAAATTGTGAAGGACAGAGAAATGCAGACAGAAAAGAATAGTATATTCAAATGTATGAAGAAGTACAGAACTTAGAAGATCACCCTTACAATGTAAGATGGTTGAGCTATATATGCTCAAGCAAGACAAAAATAGAAAGTAAAATTGTCCAGTACAGCTGGAAATGTATGGTTATACTGTTGAGGGTACAATATATTTAACACTCCCTCTTAGACTCAACAGTTACAATCAACAGCACTGACTATGCCTAAGTGTTGTCTCTAGAAGTCAAAAACTGACTTTCCTAGTGGCTTGGTGAAAATATCAGCAAGCTGATCTCTAGATCCACAAAATTTGAGTGCAATATCCCCATTATTGACTAGCTCGCGTATGAAATGAAACCGAGTGTCAATGTGTTTACTTTTCTTGTGGAACACATGGTTCTTGGATAATGCAATTGCTGATGTGTTGTCACAGAAGATAGGAGTTGGATCCTTCTCTGTTTGTGACATGTCTTTCAATAATCTTCTCAGCCATACTGCTTGACATGAAGCTGAGGTAGCAACTACATACTCTGCCTCTGCAGAAGATATTGATACAATCGGCTGCTTCTTCGACGCCCATGAAATCAGGTTCGTGCCCAGTTGAAAAACATATCCTGATGTGCTTTTCCTATCATCTAGGCTGCCTGCAAAGTCACTATCTGTGTAACCAGAGAGTTGATTACAATCAGATGTAGTGTACCA
>ML797713.1:111871-134458 GCA_009831015.1 Picea engelmannii | reverse complement strand
TGAACTGATCTACAGTTTCGGACTCTGTCATCCTGAGAGTCTCGAATTGTGTCCACAAGGACTGCAGTTTAACTGTTTTTACCCTGTCATTTCCTTGGTAGGACGTTTTGAGGATGTCCCAGGCCTGTTTGGAAGTACCAGCGTCTGTGATTTTCGAAAAAATCGAATCATCCACAGAGTTCTGTATCCAGAATTTTGCTTTGTTTTCCTTGGTCCTCAGAGTTGCCTGAGCAATTCTCTGAGCATTTGTCATGGCAGTGAGGGCAGCTGGATCTGGTTCTACATAGCCAAGATCCACTGGTTCCCAGCATTCTTGTGCTTGGAGGAACGATCTCATTCGAAGAGACCAGAATTCGTAATTCTTACCCAAAAGAATCGGACCCTGAGTTGGGCCGAGATTGCTAGTCGATGCCATTTTTTTTTTTTAAAAACTTAAAAAATAGAGGGAAAAAAAATCGTATTTACCTCCATTCTCAGAGATTGTCGATTCGCCGATGGCCGATAGGAGATTATTGGGCTTTAGATGGCCCTTGGTCTCCTTGCAATGTGACCACGCGCCTTGTGTAAGCGCTACGGGCTTTTCCCGTTCCTTTGGCTTTCAAATCGCCGAAATGCGAAAAATAGCCTTTCAACTTTTCAACGGTCCAGATCGTGCATTGATCGGACGGTCCAGATTGTATCGGGATATCGCGAATCAGGATTTTTCGATTTTTGATGTCGAGGTTCTTTTCCTCCTCGATTTCGCGATCGCCGATATTCCGATGGCATGCTTCCTTTCGGGACTTTTCTCGATTTCGTTGATTTCTGCCACGTGTCCCAGCAGACGGACGGTCGTGATCTCTCCTCGCGATTTCGCGATATGATGTGTCCCGGACCTCTTGTCTGCAGGATCCACGAAATGCCGAATCCCGAAAAAACCGATGAACTCGCTTATCGGGACTTTTCCCGAAAGCCTCGATCTCTGCCACGCGTCCTGAGCAGATGGACGGCTAGATTTGCATCGGGGATTTCACTGGAAGGAAACTCGATCACTTGTTCTCAGGTTTCGCGATTTTCTGAATCCCGATGTGCCGATGGCGCTTTCCTCTTCGGGACTTTTTCCGAGTCGCTGGATTTGCGCCACGCATCCAGGATAGATGGACAGTCCTGATGCGTCCTCGGGATATCGTGACTTGCGATGCTCCAAACCTCTGTCAACGTGAAACCCCGAACTCTGAAATGCCGACGGGCGCTGTGATGTTCGCCATGTGTCCTAACAAACGGACGGCTAAGATCTTATCACTATATCGCGTATCGCGATTTCGCGAATTGCGATGTCAAGTTTCATTGACAACTTGAAACCCCGAATGCCGATATGCCGATGGGCTAATCTGCTGCCACCTGTCCTGTGATATGGACGGCTGTGATCGTTTCGGGATTTCGCATGTGAAAAAAAAACCTCCTGTGCCCTCCACACGACTAATCGTCGTGCAACTTCTTGCTGATCTAACGGCTGTCGGGCCTGTGTTCAAGATCTGATGGCTGAAATTCTTTCGCCTGTTCCGCGCTTTCTTGTTCCCTTCTGAACTGGTTTTCCACCTCGAATTCGTACGTAGGACGAATCTTATGGCCTCACTGGTTGTTCCTTGCGTGTTTGACGCGATCTTTGATGAATTTGATAGAATTCCTTCTGTGGAAGAAAAGATTCGTGAATCTTTCAAAAGTTTGAAAGAAGTTCACGAATTCTTCGTTATCTGCTACAATCTTTGACAAATATGAGCGATTTCTTGAAATCTTTAAACGATTCTTCCTTTCTCATGAATCTTTAACAATTTTGAGCGTTTTCTTCGAGTTCTTTAAGCGAACTTCCGTTATGCAACTCTTCTGCGTCAATCTTTGACGGTTCTTTGAAAAACTGTGCAGGTTTCTTTAAAGTTTCTTCTCCTGCTATCTCTGCTTCCTCCGCAATCTTCTTACGACAATCTTTAAAGAGTATTGCAGACAGCTTTCCAAACCTTGTGAAAAGTCTGTGACGCGTGCTCTCAATATCCGTGAGGCTCTACGCTGTGAGGATTGAGTTGCTCTCCCGACTGTGTGAAGAGGCTTACTGCTGAAGCTCTGATACCATGATAAATTGTGAAGGACAGAGAAATGCAGAGAGAAAAGAATAGTATATTCAAATGTATGAAGAAGTATAGAACTCAGAAGATCACCCTTACAATGTAAGATGGTTGAGCTATATATGCTCAAGCAAGACAAAAATAGAAAGTAAAAATGTCCAATACAGCTGGCAGTGTACGGTCATACTGTTGAGGGTACAATATATTTAACACATAATACCATAGCACCCAACCTGAATAAAAAAATTATATCTATAACAAAACATGCAACTACTAGATCCGTAGAGTCGGGCCATACAAATTCATGGAGGTGAGGGTGAGCAAAGATTGTAATACTGGAGCTAAGATTTGAGCTTCGATCCAAACAAACAAACAAACAAACAACAACTCACTCATATTCGATCTGATCCAATTAAACAGAAAAATAGTAGCTCGCTCCTTTTCGTTCTGATTTGATTTGGAGATTACACCTGCAAATATGGAAAAAAAAAATATGAGAAGGGGTTTGCAGAGATTGCTATTATACCATAAATATATTCAAAAACAATATCTTAGGAACAAAAGACAACTAAAAACAAAAAAAACCTTCTATTAGATATGCTAAAAAAATGAGGAGGGGTTTGCAGAGATTGCTATGATACCATGAAGATATTTAAAAACAATATCTTAGGAACAGAATACAACATAAAAAAACCAAAAAAAAAACTTATATTAGATATGCTTTGTGTAAAATACAAGAGAATGATCATTTATTAGATATGCTTTGTGTAAATAAAATACAAGAGAATATTGTGTATATATATATAGCAAATAAAGAGGCCCTGTGAATAGATATCACACCTTCACAGAAAAGAATGTCAACGTGTGATTACAACTAATGCTAATTAGATGCATTGGAAAACAACAATGATTGAAAAATAACACTAACATGTATTGGATGCTGGAAGTATTCAGATCATGTTCGATCTTAATATTTTCATATCAGCGTAGAACATATGGCCATGACATAGAGCATACCAAGTATTTGGTTCTTAATATTTTCATATCAGCATAGAACCTATGGCCACGACATAGAGCATATCAAGTATTTGGTTCTGAAAGTCTTCAGACCGTTTTGGATCCTAATCTTTTGAGGTCGTCATGATTTTCATGCTAAGATAGAGCAAAGGAATTTATCTTGACCTCACTCATCTTAATGTTGGAAGAAGAATCGTGCTAAAAGGATTCAATCCACAATATTATTATCCTCAAAGTTAAGTATGCTTCATTATGGAACAATATGTTGGAAATTGTAATTACAAGTTGGTGATCTTCACGTCTTAGTTGATTTGTCTATTAGTCATTTTGTGTCAGTAGTTAATGACAGTTAGACAGTGTAAAGTCATACATTTACTCAAAAGTCAATCACCAAGCAAGAAGCTATAAATGGAGCCGGTCTCTATCTTCTTCGGTCGAGTTATGTAACGTCCCCAGCCACCCAGGCCGGGCCACAATACATGAGAGAAACTCTTTCATTCTCTCTGCAGAACATACTGTAACATACCCAACATCCAACTAAGCTATGCCACATAAAAAAATTCGAAAACATATACACACAAAACCTTTGCGGAAATTCATATATAAAACATAAACAGACAAATACATTATGTAAAAGCACGAATTCATACTGAAATAATAGTAAACATAGACATGCAGCATATACAAGAAATACCCATAAACATACAGACAATTATAACCACGCATAGGATAAACCCATAAAACTGAACACGTAAATAATAATGCAGCATGTAAATTTACCACACAATTGGCACTTATCTTGGTAAGAATATCACCAACTGCGTGCAGACCTTCCATGAACCTCCTAGCCTTAGACCACATTGCTCATCACTCTCAATAGTGGGTCACCCCCAAGATGGGACTAAACTCCACCCGGATAAAGGGATTCCTAGCTAGGCTAATGGATCTCAGACAACATGAAAGGCTCTGTCACAGGTGTCGACTCAAACTAACAACCTACAGTCCATCATTCCCCACATGCTTGTCCCACCCCAGGAAGTGTGCCCCTTATCTGCTCAATAGTCCTTTGGCAGCCCCACTTCCTTTCCGGGCTTCAGCAATAGGTCAAACATGAAGTCTCCAAGCCCTCTAGCTGTAGTTTAGCACCTTCAGGAAAACAATTCCCAGCAATTCTCTCACCCAGAGAGAAGCTGCTCATGGGCCTGACAACCCTCTTCTCCAGTCCAGCTCCCAAGCTAATCAGCTACACAAACCGTTATGGTTATGGATATAAGTTTAGGTACAATGACAAGAAGGTATGAAGAATAAATCACTGCGTGAGTCCAATGCTCATGGAATCATGGCTGAATGATGGAAGGAATTTTTGGAAATGAACTAAGTCCAAACTATATGTATGCATGTCCCCAACTTGACACTTGTCATGTTGGGAGCTACTTTGGCCCACATGTCCCCATCTTTAGAACTTAGGATAAAATAATTATCCATACTTTATACTTTAATAAATATTAATATAATATTCATTTTTGGCTTATGCTCCCTAGCTTAGCCCAGTTTCCTTAATTTTTAACCCCTCCCTTTCCTAACTAGTGGAATTTAGTCCCCCATCTGTTTTATCGTGGTCGGTCTGCGCACAACGATGTATTTTATATTAATGATGAGACATATACAAAAATAGGCGCACTGACCTTTAACATCTAGGCTTTCCGGCCTAATCATCACAACACGTCTCATTAACCTATATAACATAGCATATACACAAAGGCTCGTTGACCTCAATATCGCGCGCACTTAAGATGTTACGCGCGGTATCCTGGAATGTGCACACTTCATCATTTCATTGTACAGTACATGCATGCACTATGCCATGAGAGGTGCATACAAAAATGATATCAAACAACTCACCATCTTAAGTAAATTTTCATTTTAAAATTACAATTGGGTTCGGCCTAGGGATATTACAATCCCCTCCCCTTATTTATGCATTGTCCTCAGTGCATTAAGTACACATATCCAAAAAAATTTCAAAAATTCTAAAAAAGATGTGATTATTCTGCCCGCATTGCCTCCTCATGCTCCTAAGTAGCATCCTCAGGACCGTACAAGGTCCATTGGACCTTTACAAGCCCTATGGATCAATTCCGAAGCTGTTTGATTTTTCGGTCCAGAATGCATACCGAATGCACTTGAAAAGCGTCTTCTTGCTCCACCTGAATCACATTCCAACCAATAACATGATTAGCATCAGGTATATATTTCTTGAGCAATGATACATGGAATACAATATGAATATACATAAATGCAGGCAATGCAATCATATAAGCTATTGAACCAATCCTCTCTAGGATTTCAAATGGCCCACAATAACGAACTGCCAAATTGGAAGAATTTCCCAACTTTAGGGAACTTCTATTGGCCTTCACTTTCAAGAATACATGGTCCCCAACTTTAAATTCCCTGTGAGTTCTTCCCTTATCAACATAGTTTTTTTTCCTGTCTTGGGCAACCTTTAAATTTTGTTTTATTTTCAACATTTGCTCCTCCATTTCCCTGAGTAAATCTGGCCCAACCACTGCTCTATCTGTTGGGTTCTCCCAACTTACCAGTGTGTTGCACTTTCTGTCATAAAGTGCCTCAAATGGGCTCATCTTTAGAGATGTTTGGTACCCATTGTTATAAGAAAACTCTACCAAGTGTAGGTAGTCTTCCCATTTTGATGGTTTATCCATCACATACATCCTAAACATATCCTCAATCACTTGATTCATCCTCTATGTTTTTCCATCTGATTCTGGATGATAAGATGTACTAAAATTCAAATTTGTTCCAAATTCATTAAATAATCCCTTCCAAAATTTTGAGGTAAATTTTGGATCTCTGACAGACACAATTGTCTTGGGTATGCCATGTAATCGAGCAATTTCTTTCATATAAACATCAACAATGTTGGCTGCCTTGTGAGTGATCTTAAGTGGAATAAAATGGACAGCTTTAGTAAGCTTATCCACCACTACCATGATAGAATCATGTTGTTTGTTTGTACTGGGCAGTTTGGTAATGAAATACATTGTTACAACTTCCTATTTCCACTTAGGAAAGGGTAATGGTTGTACCAAACAAACTGGGTGTCTATGCTCAACCTTTACCTTTTGACATTCCAAAAATTTGGCAATAAAATCAATAACTTCTTTCTTCATGCCTGGTGTAATACCCCAAGGATGAGCCCCAATTTTATTATGAATTGTAATCATGTTTATAGGTTGGTGAGCCAAGTGTATATAAGCTGGTGGGATTATGTGTTTATTAGGCCGAAGAGCCTAAGTGTTAAAGGCCAAGAGCCTGATTTTGTATATGTAATTATGCAGATCATTAATAAAATATAAACATCTCTACGTGTAGACAAGCCACAAAGAAAGAGTGATGGGGGACTAAGCTTCCACAAGGTTGGGTAAGGGAGGAGGCTAAGTGTGTGGGCCTAGGGGCTAAGATGGGGGGATTACCTCTAAAGGGGATAATAATTTATTGGTATTGCCTAAAGTCTAAGGTGGACATGTTGAGTGTTGTCCTAAGTTCCTATAAAGGGAACGTGTGCTAAGTGGAACTCATGCGGCTCCACGAAGACAAGTGTCAACCTGAGCGCATGTAGTTATAGTTGGGAAATCCAGCGTTGATGGGTTCACTTCCCATTTTGTCATCCTCCACCTGATTTCATTAGGATATGGGGCATCTGAACCCTCTTTGCCTCTGCATCTGCATATGCATTGTTTCCTGGTCACGAACCCAGTGAGAACTCATGGGAAAACCGATGGACTGATCCGTGTCTCTGGGGAAGTCTGAGTATCCCGTAATTGTATGATCTGTGTGGTGTCGTAATTGTGGGTTGTTATGGCCATGCAGTTTATCCGTGATCCATTCTATTTCTTATGAGGAACTTATGGGTAATCACCTTAGCCGTGTCATGTTTTAGCGTGGGCTATTGCTGTTTGCGGTGCCATGCCCATCTGTTGTTGTTGTTGTTGTCATACCCGTGTGAATGAGTGTTGAACCGTTGTTGTTGTCCTCCTTGTGCTAGAACGGAGTTGAAGAAGCAGGTTGTCAGGCCTGTGTGCAACACTCTCTCCAGGTGAGAGAGGTGGTTGTGGTTGAAGATCTAGGTTGGCAGGCTTGTGAGAAACTCTCTCTAGGTGAGAGAGTCTGTTGGGAAGTGGTTTTCTCCCAGAGAGAGTCCAACACCAGCTACAAAGCTCTGAGAATTCCTGATCCGACATGCTGTCGAGACCCAGAGAGGGAGGTGAAGAACCTATGGACTGTTCTTTTGAAGGTGTATACTCTTGGGTGGAATAGGCATGTGGGGAATGAGAGTCTGTCAGTAGTGGGTGTAAGAAGGCTCCTCGAGAGAATCCTTCTGGTTTCTTTGTGCAATTTCCTGTAACCTCAGCCTAGTCTAGGATTCCCTTTCCCTGGGTGGAGCTTGGTCCCAGCTTGGGGGTGACCCACTGCTAAGCGTGATAAGGAACGTGGTCTATGGCTGGGAGGTTCGTGGAAGGTCTGGACGTATTTAGTGGAGTTACTCTAGTTTCAAAGATAAGTATCTTCATGTGTTTAATTTCAATTAAAATGCATGTCTGTGATGCTTGAAATGTTTTCATGTATTCCGTTGAATGTATGAATTATTGTTAATTCTATTTGCAGTCTGTATAATGGGAGTAACTCTATGTTAAATGTGTTAATTTTATTTAATGCATATTATATATATGTATGTGAATGTTCTGCGTAGTAGCATTGCCAGACATTGGAGTTGATGGTTGGGGACGTTACAATATGGTATCAGAGAATCCAAGACTAAGTTAAGGTTGTGTAGGTAACATTGCCCAACCTGTTGGTGGCTGGGGATGTTACAAAATGGTATCAGAGCCAAGGTTTTCAACACTGAGCCCGGATGGACCATGTTAGTGGAACATTAAGCAAAAATTTGGGAACGAACTGTTGTTGAAGTAGAAAACATTCGAGTTTGGACCCATGGTTTCAAACACTGAGCCTGAATGGGTTGGACAAGTGGTCATTGGACCTAAGGTTTCAAGAGAAAATTATGTCTCGAGGACCAATTTTGAACCTCAGAATGTTCCTGAGTGCCAAGAGGTTAGCCTGGTCATGTTACAAAGCTTAGGAGGAGTAACGGTGTCGTAAAACCACGACATAAGTGGTGTTGGGCCCCAGAGTAATGTGGACCTTAGGATATGTTCGGGAGAATGAGAATCCTTCACGAGCGTCAGTTCTGGTAATGTTACGAGGCAGTTAGCCATGAATTCCTCTGGAAATCCATAAAGTAACAGATTATATTCTACATCGTAGGATCTGTTCGGAAGGAAGGGAAATCCCTTACGACCGTTAGATCTGGGGAAGGTACAGAAGGGTTAACCCGGAATCCCTTCAGACTTCGTGACTTCGGTGAAGTTGATGCAAAATAAGAGAGAAGTCCGAAGCTCCGAAGCTCTAAGAGTCAAAGTGGTGAATCGTGATGATGTCACCTAGAGGTGACATGGACACATGGGATGTGTGCCATGTGTGAGTGGGTTTTGAGCCTGTGGAAGTTTGAAATGCCATATGGAATGTGACGTGTGACACCTATCTCATTGGGCCACGAGTCAACCGCTAGTATAACACCATGTGGCATCCTGTATGAGTAGGGTTAGTGGTGCCCGAGGTTACGTAACGTAGTTAAAGGTCGGGGGACCCACAGTGGCGTTGATCACGATACATCAAGATCAATGGCCAGAAGGCATTGCAGGGACCCAAGTTGCACAAAAGTTAATTATCCAAGGCAGCCCCACAATCCAAACCGTGGTTTCACCGAGGGGTTACATGTTAGTGTCAGAAGAATTGCAGGATGAAAGGATGGTTTATCCAAACCACTGTTGCATGACCCCACAATTGGAAAACGTTAAGTGATGTGACATAATGACGTCACCAAAGGTGATTGGGAATGTTCGGAGATTAACAGTTCAGATGCATGGATGTGAAATCCTCTGAAGTCCTGAAGCTTCGAAGTTATGGAGCTTAGACGTCTGAGGTTCCATTGTAAGTGTCAGTTGTTGGATGCTAAGTAGACATGGATGGTTGATCCTCCCTACATCGCGAGTTCGATAATCTGGAAATCTGAGAGATTGTTGTGTGGGGCTTCGAAATCTCCTGAAGTCAAAGGTCGAAAGCCCGAGTAAGAACCTAATGATCTAGTGCTTGGTCATGTCCCGTGATCACATGGATTGGGGACTAAGAGAAAGGATCTAGTGCTTGAAAATTATTATAGAGCGAAGAAGAGCTCAGAAAGAAAATGAAATATGAACATTTTCTTAAATCAGATTGGTCTGAATGCGTAATCTAGTGAAGTATTGAATAAGTTTCAATTGTTTCTCTCATTTGAGTTTTCGATTGCAAGTAGTGCACATTGTCCGCAAGGAGTGCGTTGACAGAGGTAAGTTAAACTCATAGAAGCTCAGGAGAGATACCATTGAACCTTCATCAACAACGGTGCAAGGAGTGCATAGGAATAAATCTGTGTTGAGTTGAGAGAGAGAAAGAGTCATTGAGAAAGATGTAGGGCTCTGCCAGGCAGGCATCGAGCAAGTGTAAGTGTGCACAGAGAGAACTCTTTATCGAGTTCAGAGAGAAGAGTATCAAAGGAATATACTCATAGAATTGTTGAACACTCTGTAGAAAATGCTCAACAAGGTGTGTTTTGAGAAGAAGGTTGCCAGGAGGGCACAAAATTTTCCTTTGAAAGGAAACATAAGGGTCAAGACCCTTAGGAGACTGATTAAATCGAAAATCTCAGAAGAGATAAATAAAGGAGTGCATGGGGGACAAACTCATTCTAAGTCCTCAAGCTCACAAGAGATAACGCTTACAAGAAAGAAGATGAGATCCAAGAGGCAGACTCATAGGAGAAAGGTCAAAGGTCGAAGCCTTTGAACACTGACAAAATCTTCCAAGGCAAAAGAAGTCAAAATCTCAGGAGGAGGAGCGATAACAGCCATCATATCAGTGGTGGGAGGATCCTGGACCATTAGATCAACGTCCAGCAGAAAAAAGGAAGTGCAGAGGAGAGGAACAGATACCATCCGTTAGGTTTGAGCGCGAAGGACCAGCGACCATTGGATCCAGGGGTAAGCGCACAAGACTTAACCCTTGTGTGCACAGGAGAAGTAGACTTGTCAAAGTCCGGAAGTCCCAAAGTGATTTGGGACCATCCATCGTCAAGGAGGACAGGTGGCGAAAGATCCACAACTTCAGAAGTTTGTGGACAAGGAGGAGGAGAAACAGGCGAAGTAAATCTTGGTCATTGACCTGAAAATGGTTGTGTGGCACTAGATCTGGAACTCCAGGTACGAAGCACTCCGGAGGAAAGCAGATGATGAAAGCACCGAAGTCTCGAAGGAGATCTCGATTGTTGATCGAGGAGGAGGTGGAAGGACCATTGATCTGATTGTTGAGGATAGGTGTCATTAGATCTTCCACTTTGGAAGATTGTCATATGGGGAAAAGAAAATAGTTGAGAGTTGAAACTCCCGAGGGTCGGAGAGCCGGAATCAACCATATCCATTCATTTGGAAAGGAGATACGTGTCGATAGATCGTGCAGATCTGGGATCACGTGTGGAAGGAGGATAGATAGTAGTCATTGATCACAAATCATCGCCAAGGGATTGGATATTTATGGATGAGCTAGATTGCAGGGCCAAAACTTGCTCAGATGTTAAAAATCTAAGAGCGAGCCACAATTTATACCACGGTTTCAACAAAGTGATACATGGCAGCTGGAGGTGAATTGCGGGGTGAAAAGTGGGTTGGTCTAAAACCACTCTTTCTTGCACCCACAATCACACACTTATGTGAGGTTGTAGCCCAAGGCCATATGAAGGAAGGGGCCAATACAAAAGGAGCTAATGCCTGAAACTTGGCATTTCACCAGCGTGCAGGAAGAGCTCGTGGGTTCCATAGAACCTACACCTAAAGGAGAAAAGGGGGCATGTGTATAATTGTTTTGGGTTCAATCCTGAGCCCGAAGAGTCAATTCGACTCAGAAGAGTTGAATATCCTTTGACCGAGAGGTCAACAGACCCCGCTGAGGTGGGGGCACTGCGTCGAAAGTGCCCAGGGATGGAATAATCATGCACAATGATCACAATGAGAGCACAAGAAGATTCAGGAACCCGGGAATAATTAGATACTTCTGGGTTCAAAAAGGAAAATTTGCACATGGGAAAGAAGTTGTTGCAACTTATGTGGAAGCAAGTATGTTATGGTTGGTTGGGTCAGCCAGAGGAAATAATGTTTGCATGTTTTCAAGTGTTGTTGGTGATGTTGCTGCATAGGAAGGAAAGCAACAGAGAGTTGAATTGTTGGTTATAAGTTTGATAAAAGAAGCATGAAATCTTCTACTGCCATCAGCCGTATAGGTAACATCAAATTTATTAATGGAAGTCATGTAGGTATGAGTTTGTATTACTCTTTTTGCATAATTGCTAAAAGGAAATTTAGGTAAGAATTTCCTCGGCCAGAGTTATTTTATAAAATCACATGACTATATTATTTGAATGCATACCACTGGATGTGGTAAAGGATGGAGGCCTGTATTAATTCAAATATTTTTAGCTTTTGAATGCACACACAGACATATGAGAATTTCATGTTAATTTGGTTATGGGGTAATAACCAAAGAATTAAAAGATAAGAACTTGTTATAGGAATGAATTGTAATAAGCTAGTCATGTATGAGACTAGGACATGGTTGGATATGGAAAGGTACAGATATGGAAAGGTTATGAGCCACACAGGTACTAAAAGCTTCCTACCTTTAAATAAAACTTGGACTACAACCTTTTTGCTAACACTAATGTACACCACATAATTATATTCTTGGTGTAGTGTTCAGGTCGAAAAGGAAGGCATCCAATTAATTAGTAAGACAATAAGAAGTGTGTGGAGAATGTGTCAACACATTGGCCAAAACTCCAACTTATGGATGGTGAGATACATGACTGAGATAAAGAGCATTATGTAAATCAATACAAGGGTGCATTGAATAAATATGCATTGAGAGTGGTACTCATGTCTAGTAAGGGGTAGAGTTGCACTCATACATGATATAATTGTATACTTAAATGCACTTTGCTGAATTCATTTTGTGAGTGCATGTATATATTGTTTTGGCATGGAAATTATTATACTAATGGATGAAATGTTGCTAACTCATGAAGTTTAGAACATTTCAGGAACTGTTAAACATTGCAACAGGAAAGTTGCAAGCCAGGTAGTCACAGGAGTAAAGACTACAGAAAATTTTATGTTCAAAAAAATGAAATAATAAAATTATTGTTATCAATTATGAAAATGCATATGCATAGAATGATGAGTCATTCTATTTGGTGAAATTGTTTGGTAATTGTGATTGAATTGCTAGGTGCAAACAATTCTAAGATCATTGCATAAGGTGTTGTACATGTTGAATTATGATGTATAGAAAATACTGACAATTTGTTGGCTGTATGCAAGAGGAAGCATTACAGGAAAAATGGTATGCAGATTGGTGCCTGTGGAAAACCACAAGGATGGTTGCATTCATAAAATGGAAACAACCAAGATGAATTATGAAATAGAATTTCATGTTTCGGGGGTAAAAGTTAAATTCACTTTTGAACTAATTGGAGTTCCTAAATGAATTATTTTATGTTTTCTCATGATAACTGCATGTGGGTGATGCAAATGAGATGATGTTGATTCAAGTTAGAATGTTGACTACAAAGAGTATCTCGAGAAGATGTTGATTGGAGACCTATGATGGAAGTTGGAAACCCGGGAGCCACGATGCTATGAGACTTCCTGAGCTAGCTTGTTGTTGAAGCCCAAGGAAAGGGAGGTGTAGCAGTCGATGGACTTTGTGATAGTGAAGGTGTACACTCCTGAGGTGGGACAGGAAAGTGGGGAATGAGAGACTATTGGTTGGAGTGTTGCTGAGGTTTGAATGGTTGGAGTGCTCCTGAGGTTTGGTACCTTGGCCTAGACCATGTGGATATGGATTGTGGAACGTGGCTATCTTGGGAAGCCATTGCCCCAATGGAGTCATAGCCCTGCTTAGGGGTGGAAGGTCTTCTTAAATCAAAAGATAAGTACAATTCTCTATTTATTGTATGATGTGTATGTTGTATACAGGTTATAATGTTATTAGAATTGTCTGTATATACATATATATACATTACATAAATGCTTGCATTACCTACATCCATGACTGTACATAATGTGTTTCATATTTCATTGCTTAAGAAATATATACCTAATGCTAATCATGTAATCGATTGGAATATGATTCAGGTGGAGCAAGAAGGCATCTCGCAAGTGCATATGGTGTGCATATTGGACTGGAAAAGCAAAACAGCTCTGGAATCGAGCCATAGGGCTTGTAAAGGTCTAGTGGACCTAGTATGATCCTAAGTACACGACATGGGAACCTGAGGATGCTATGCGGACAGAATACCCACATATTTTTGAAGATTTTGGGAAATCTTGTTGATATTGTGTAAAGAGTTGCACTGAGGACAGTGCAAAAATAAGGGGAGGGGATTGTAATACCCCAAAGATGAGCCCAAGTTTTATTATGAATTGTAATCATGTTTATAGGCTTGTGAGCCAAGTGTATATAAGCTGGTGGGATTATGTGTTTTTTAGGCCAGAGAGCCTAAGTGTTAAAGGCTAGGACCCTGATTTTGTATATGTAATTATGCAGATTATTAATAAAATATAAACATCATTGTATGTAGACCGACCATGAAGAAAGAGTGATGGGGGACTAAGCTTCCACAAGGTTGGGTAAGGGAGGAGGATAAGTGTGTGGGCCTAGGGGATAAGCTGGGGGGGCTTACCTCTAAAGGGGATACTAATTTATTATTATTTCTTGAAGGCTAAAGTGGACATGTTGAGTGTTGTCCTAAGTTATTGTAAAAGGAACATGTGCTAAGTGGAACTCATGCGGCTCTAGGGAGACAAGTGTCAACCCGGGTGCATGCAGTTATAGCTGGGAAAGACAGGGTTCTTGGGTTCTCTTCCCATTCTGTCATCCTCCGCCTAAGTTCGCTGGGATCTGGGGCATCTGAACCCATTTTGCCTCTGCTTCTACATTTCCATTGTTTCCTGGTCACAAAGCCAATGAGAACTTGTGGGAAAACCAATGGACTGATCAGTGTCTGCGGGAAGTCTGAGTATCTCGTAATTGCCTGATCCATGTGGTGTCGTAACTGTGAGTTGTTGTGGACACACAATTCATTTGTGAGTCATTCTGTGTCTTCTGAGGAACTTGACAACTAGGTAATCGTCTTATCCATGTCATTTTTAAGCGTGGATTGTTTCTGCCTACGGTGCCATGCCCATCTGCTATTGTTGTTTTCATCCATGTGTGAATGAGTGATAAATTGTTGTTGTTGTCCTCCTTGTGCTGGAATGGATTTGAAGAAGCAAGTTGTCAGGATTGTGTGCAACACTCTCTCTAGGTGAGAGAGGTGGTTGTGGTTGAAGAGGCAGGTTGTCAGGCCTATGAGCAGCTCTCTCCAGGTGAGAGAGTCTGCTGGGAAGTGGTTTTCTCCTAGAGAGAGTCCAACACTAGCTACGGAGCTCTGAAAATTCTTGATTCGGCTTATTGCTAAGACCCAGAGAGGGAGGTGAAGCATCGATCGAATGTCCTTGTGAATTTGTATACTCCCGGGTGGAACAAGCATGTGGGGAATGAGAGTCTATGAGTAGTGGGCGTAAGAAGACTCCTGGAGAGAATCCTTCTAGTTTCTTTGTGTAGTTTCCTGTAACCTCAACGCAGTCTAGGATTCCCTTTCCCTGGGTGGATCTTGGTCCCAGCTCAGGGGTGACCCACTGTTGAGCGTGATGAGCAATGTGGTCTATGGATGGGAGGTTTGTGGAAGGCTTGCACGTAGTTGGTGGAGTTACTCCAGTTTCAAAGATAAGTATCATCATGTGTTTAATTTCAATGAAAATGCATGTCTGTGATGCTTGAAATGTTTTCATGTATTCTGTTGAATGTATGAATTATTGTTAATTCTATTTACAGTCTGTATGATGGCAGTAACTCTATGTTAAATGCGTTAATTTGATTTAAGTCGTATTATATATGTGTGTGTGTGTGTGTGTGTGTGAATGTTTCACATAGTAGAGTTTCTTGGAAGTGGAGTTGATGGTCGGGGATGTTACAATATGCTATTAAAGAAACCAAGGATAAGTTAAGGTTGTGTAGGTAGCATTGCCTGACCTATTGGTGGTTGGGGATGTTACACCTGGCCAATAATATTGGTTTTTGACAGCTGCAATAATTTTCTAATAACCTGGGTTCCCATCATAAGGTACATTATGCATTTCTCTCAATATCATATTTTTCAATTCTTGAGAATTTGGTACATAAATTATTCCCCTGTACATGATAACTTCATCATTATCTAGCTTGTATTCTTTAATTTTCTGCTGCAAATTACCTTGTTGTAATTTTGCTACTAGCTCCATGTAATGCAAATCTAATTTTGCAGCCTCCAAAATTTTGTCTTTCAAATCTGATTGGTACATGCTAATGGTTGTAGCATGCAATTCATGCACTCTTCTACTGATTGCATCAACCACTTTGTTATCTTTCCCCTTTATATTCTTTATATCAAAGTCATATTCACTTAGAAATTATAACCATCTGCTTTCCCTAGCATTTAGAGTTGGTTGATCAAATAAATATTTCAGACCATTATGGTCTATCCTCAGCTCAAATATTTTCCCCATGAGGTAGTGCCTCCATTTCTTCAAGGCATGCACTATGGCTGGCAATTCCAAATCATGAGTGACATATTATCTTTCATGCTCCTTCAAATTCCTTGATTCATAACATATAACAAACCCATTTTGATCGAGGACTCCACCAAGTCCTTCTTTACATGCATCGGTACATACAATAAAGTCTTCATTTGGGTCTGCAATCCTTAGTATTTTCTTCAAGTGTTGGAAACTCTTTTCACAATCCAATGTTCATTGAAACTTCACACCCTTTCTTTGCAAGGAAGTAATTGGGTGTGCAATCATTGAGACTCCTTCAATGAATCTCATATAGTATCCTACAAGGCCCATGAATGATCTGACATCTGTCACATTCTTTTCCACTGACCATTCTCTAATGGCCTCTATCTTCTCAGGATCCACCGCTATCCCATCCTTTGAAATGATATGTCCCAAATAATGGATTTGCTTTTGATAAAATGAACACTTTCTCAATTTGGCATACAATTGATGATCCCTTAATACTTTCAACACCATCCTTAAATGATTCTCATTCCCTTCTTTTGATTTAGAATATATAAGAATTTCATCTAAAAAGATAATGACAAACTTGTCTAAATATTCTCGGAAAACACCATTCATTAAGCACATGAAAACAACTGGTGCATTTGAGAAACCAAAGGACACCACTGTGAACTCATAATGACCATATATTGTCCTGAAGGTGGTATTGCTGATATATTCCTCCTTAATTCTTACCTGATGGTATCCTGATTTGAGATCTATCTTTGAAAATATCTTGGCATCCTTCAATTGATCAAAGAGATCATCAATCCTTGGCAGAGGATATCTGTTCTTTACAGTCACTTTATTCAACTGTCTGAAATCAATTTAAAATCTTAATGTCCCATCTTTATTCTTCATGAACAAGATCAAGGCACCCCAAGGAGACACACTTAGGTGTATATGCCCCTCCTTCAAAAGTTCTTCAAGTTGCATTTGCAACTCCTTCATCTATGGTGTACTCATTCTGTAAGGAGTCTTTGACACTGGAGTTGCTCCAGGAATTAAATTTATAGAGAAATCAATATCTCTCTCTGGGGGTAGTCCTGGTACCTCCCTGAACACCTCTTCAAACTCTTTTAGGACTGCATAATCTTCCAAATTTGGCACCTTATCTTTAGGTGTCTCTTCCATATGAGCTGCAAAAATTTGACACCCTTTTCTGTAACACCTCTTTAGCTACAATGCTGAAATTTCTCTGATGGTTACTTCCATGGGAATTCCCTGCACTCTCCTTAGGCTCCCTTCCTCATCCAAGCAAGTAAATGTATTGTTATGACAATCTAGGATAGCATGATGTTGGTCCAACCAATACATCCCAATTAGACAATCATAGGAACCTAAAGGCAAGATGTTCAAATCTGCCCTTGTGTTCAGTCCATTCATGTCCATAAGACATGACTTAACCATCTCATTAACTTTTCTTTTGGCTCTGGTAGCCACCTGCACTAACCAAGATTTTCCATGCTTGCTTCTTGGAAAATGCAAACTTTCCACCATATTAGGATCTATATAACTATGACTAGCTCATGAATCAATTAAAATAACAATGGTTTGGTTGTTGATCATACCTTCCACTTCAATCATATGTGAATGATACTTTGCTTGCTTGTTGTCCAGAGCTACATAAATCCTTGGTACATTTATGCCCATGTCCTCCCCAACTTGTTGTACATTTTGGACAGTCTTGACCTTTTCACCTCTATGAGGGAAATCTATGAACATATGATCTCATTTACAACCCCAACATTGAATAGGTGGTTTCCTTGGCCTTTGACTCCATGTCTCAATCATTCTGGTTTCTCTAGAAGTTTGTTGTCCCTGAGGATTATTTCTGAAGAATGGTGGCTTAGTTCCCTTCTTCCTCTGATCCATATTGAATATATTTTTGTCTTCCCAACATTTTTGGAAATTTGGCCTTTCCTTTTTCTGATCATATAGGCATTTAGCTCACCTTATGGTCTCCTCCAATGTCTTGAGATAATCATACGGTATTTTTTCACTGATAAATGATGGAAATCCACTCAAATACCTTTGGATCTTAACTGTCTCATCCTTGATGAAAAATACTTACTTAAACAGTTCTAAAAACCTTCTCTCATATTCATCTATGGTTATACTCCCAAGCTTGAGTTCAAAGAACTCTTTCATTTTCTTATCATAGTATCTCTTAGTCAAGTATTTCTTCTCAAAGTACTTCTTGAATTCCCTCCAAGTAACACTTTTCTCTTTAATGTGTTGCACATGGACAAGATGATCCCACCACATGGATGCCTTTCCCTTGAGTTGATAGATGGGAATTATACCTTCTGCATGAGAAGAATAATTATGAAATTGAAAATATTTTCTCATGCCCAACAACCATGTCTCTACACCTTCATCCTTCTTGTGCTCACCATCAAATGTAGGAGGTTTGATTTTGTCCATTTCTCCTCATAGCTCATCCACCCCATACCTCTTATGCTTCCTGACAGGGGATGGACTTGAGCTGATGTGTGGCCTCTTATTGGAATGCCTCAGGGAGTGATGGTGATGTCTGTTAACACTGCTTGCTCTTCTTTTCTCATCAGGAGACCTGTGACTTCCTGATTTGCTTGAGCTACTATCCTTATCAAATTTCTTTTCTATTCTATTCAATCTCTGCATTAACTTCACATTGAAGTCATCCTGTTGCTCCTTGGCTCTCATAATATTTTCATTATCAGTTTTATGGATTTGGACATCCTTCTGCAAATTTTTAATGGTCTCTACCATATTCATGTTTTCATCCCTTTGTTCTCCATGTCCATTAGAGTTTGTTCCTTCAATTCCTAAATGGACATCCATCCCTCTAATTTCATATCCTTGACTGTAATTCCCCTGTTCCTCTTCCATTACTCTGGAATCTGTGTTGATCCTGTTCTTCTCTATTTGTTTTTAACTTTGCAAAAATGTGCAGCCAACAAAACTTTGTCAGGCTAACTGTTTCAACAATTTCAGGAAAAATATGAACCATTTTGGTTCAATAATATATCATAATTTTTTTTTCTGATTTCCTGGAAAATTGAGTTCCTAGATCAATTTTATGGGTGAATATTTATATTCTAATGTCTAAGACCTTTCCAATGCCCGCTCCCATGCTCAATTCTGAGTCTTGAGTAGAACGCTATGGCTATTTGAAAATTGCCCATTAATTTTTCTGTTCATTTTTCAACTTGGCGCAACTCTACGCTGTAATTATGCATTTTTGCACCTACTCCATTGGAGTTTTTGTATGATCTCAATATGTTTCTTCACATACATATTATGGACACTCTGTCCAAGTTTCACCTTTTTCTAGGTTCTTGGCTGCTAGTTACAACCTGCTGAAGTTCTAGGCCAATTCGTGTTTTTGGTCTAGAATTCTACAGGTACCTTCTTTTCCATATTAAACATTTTTAACATGCTCAAAAATTTAATTCAGATCTGGGAATGTCTTCTATGGCTCAATATATTTCCATTGACTTCTCCTTCATCTCAATCTGATTCCGGAGCATAAAGTTATGGCTCTTTGAAGTTAATTGGGTCTTAAAATTTACCCTCCATTGTTTGTGTTGTAACTTTCTCATAAAAGATCTGTTTGATGAACAGTTTACACCATTAGAAATATCTCTCTGATATCTTTCATTTGATCTGTAGAGACAGAGTGTACCTTGGTATATTTTTTTCTCGTGGTTTTTGAGTAGCTAAAAACGCTCTTAAGGGCCTCAAAAACACGCTGCAAAAAGATGACGTTCAAACTGTATAAAATGTCGCAAAAATTTGTTGGTTTTTCATTGTTGTTCACCCTCCAAACAACGTTTTGACACAAATTTCAACCTATATGACCATATTTACCATGCGCAACAACACCACAAGTTAAATCATGCTCTGCGTACCTATAACCACTCTGCATCACTTCTCTGTCGTGCCAAAAACTTGCATGCACTACTTTTGTGTCGCACGCCAATATCCACCACGCACAGGTTTGGTTATTGCACTATTACCTGTTGTGCGCTCTTTTTATGTTGCACACTGATATTCCACATGCATTTCACTCTACGTGCTGCACCATGCCAAATTTTAGTGCGCCCCCACCGCGCACCAATATTCTACGCACACCATTAACTAAATTGTCGCAGAACAACATATACCCACATTGCGTACACACCAACAAAACTCCTATATGCTCTGCCAATAATGTGCACACCACACGTGCCACTATTATGTGTGTTCACACCACGCGCACCTTACTATGTGTATACACACCACACAATGCTAAATTTAGCGCGCGCACCTTACTATGTGTATGCACACCACACAATGCTAAATTTAGCGCGCGCACCCGTGCACCAAATTTTTTTCACACGGCGACAAAATTTAGCGTGCGCACCCGCACACCAACATTTTTCTTTGGGGTACCAAAATTTAGTGTGCGCACCAGCACGCCAACATTTTTCCACGCAATGCCTAATTTTACCTATCACAAGCTTTTCACTACGCATCATGCATTTTTAGTGTGCACATTCATTTTTATGCGCATCAATTCCTCGTGAATTCCAATGCAGAAATTGGGTCTTTTGCTTAACATTTTCCCCAATTTACCATAGACATTCTGCAACTATGAAATTTGTTCAATTTCACCTTGATAACACCAGTTCAACCTATGCAACAACAAATTGTTGTGGGTTGACATTTTTGGAATGAGTTTACCCAAAATCAATTCACGAATTGAGAATTTTATTTACTAATCTCGCTCCATCTGTCATGGTTTCACTATAACTTCAAATTAGACCAATTCGAGGTATGGATTTGCTAGAACAGATATTAAACCAATAATATCTCACCACTTGACCAAAATTCTCCATTTTCTCATGAATTTAACAAGAGAAATTGGGGCTTTTCCCAATTTCACATCATTGCTTCTAAATTTACCATGGGTGCTCTGTGATTTGAAATTTGGCCACATCGAAATCAATCCTCTATGAAATTTCACTTCAACTCAACTTGCTCGGCCTATCCAGGCTTAGTGTTGAAAACTGAAGCTCTGATACCATATTGTAACGTCCCCGGACACCCAGGCCGAGCCACGATACATGAGAGAAACTCTTTCATTCTCTCTGTGGAACATACTGTAACATACCCAACATCCAACTGAGCTATGCCACATAAAAGAAATTGAATGCATGCAATTAAAACATATACACATTGAACCTTTGTGGAACTTCATATATAAAATGTAAACACACAAATACATTATGTAAAAGAACGAATTCATACTAAAATAGCATTAAACATAGACATGCAACATATACAGGAAATACCCATAAACATACAGACAATTATAACCATGCATAGGATAAACCCATAAAACTGAACACGTAAATAATAATGCAAAATGTAAATTTATCACACAATTGGCACTTATCTTGGTAAGAATATCACCAACTGTGTGCATACCTTCCATGAACTTCCCGACCTTAGACCACACTGCTCATCACTCTCAACAGTGGGTCACCCCTGAGCTGGGACTAAACTCCACCCGGATAAAGGGAATCCTAACCAGGCTAATGGATCTCAGACAACATGAAAGGCTCTGTCATAGGTGTCAACTCAAACTTGTTAGAAAAACAGGACCGCGGAGCAATAAATAAAACAAATGCAGAAACAAAACACAGAAGACACACAATACAAGAGAGACATAGATTTACGTGGTTCACCCAGTGTGGGCTACGTCCACCAGAGAAATTGCCAGGTCCTTCCTTTATTATTATCCAGCAAAATGAAGGGATACAACCTACAGCAAAACCCATTGTAACTTCCTCTTCTTTCTCTCACAGTCTCCTATCTCAGAATACAATATTCACCCTCATACATAGCCGCAATACATTTCCCTCATAAAAGAGGGTTGCCTTCTCGGGCAAAAAACCCTAACATAATCTCTACCGTTAGATCTGCGACCTTATAATGAACGGTCCAGATTTACAATGAAATTAAAATATACTTTTATAAGGAAATTTTTGCTTTTGGGGCTTCGCCCCCGAACCCCCGCTTTCCCCCAGACCCCCCAGCCAGGGGGATGGACCCCCCGGACCCCGCAGAGGGGATACCTCCCCTCTGCACTCCCCCGCGTGGAAGAGTGTACATACTTCTGGGGTGTAAATACTTCATGGGGTATAAACACGTCTAAAAGAAAGGACCTCTGCATCAGGAAGATAATCAGGCTCCACAACCAACAATCTCCCACTTGGAAACTGATCTCAACAACTCCACCGCTGTTGCATATGCTGGATTCTGAACCTTCTTGGACCTGGAAAATTTCTCATCTTCATCTTCAATCTTGAAGACCAACTGAAACTGAGCAAGAACTCAGTTTCTCCCTGGTTACTGCCTTTGTTAACATGTCTACAGGATTCTGGCTAGTGTGTATCTTTTCCAGCTTCAATTGTCCATCTTCCAAGATGGATCGTATGAAGTGGTACCTCAACTGTATATGCTTAGTCTTCGAATGGAAGGCTGAGTTATTTGCAAGGTGAATGGCACTCTGACTGTCACAGTACAACTTGTTGTTCTCCTGCTTCTTTCCCAATTCCTCCATAAACCTT
>ML797713.1:78787-98377 GCA_009831015.1 Picea engelmannii | reverse complement strand
TACTTCTACTTCAGGGTGGCAGGACGGGGCAAGGACAGGTGGTTGTAGCCACCTTCCGGTTGTAGCCGGAGAACATTGGGGGTTGTAGCCTCCTTCTGGTTGTAGCCAGAGATTTGGGGAGTTGGAGCTTCCCTCAAGTTGTATCCTGAGAAACTAGGGGGTTGGAGCCTCCTTCCAGTTGCAGCTGGAAAACAAAGGAAGTTGGTGCTTCCAATGAATGTAATTCTTCAAGACATACAAGAAAAAGCATTTTGTGGTTTTTTCCCGATTTGGGTTTCCACGTAAAACACTAGTGCACTGTGTATGTGTATGATTGTTCATTTGTTCATTGCTTATTTACTCTGCATTTATTGGATAATAATGCTTCATTGATATAACACTTGGATTATATGGTTAAAAGGGATTAAATTGCTCTATTACTGATTCACCCCCCCTCTCAGTAATCCAACAGAGAATACTTCCAAGAGTTGCATAAACAAATCAAGACAAGGAAGCATGGGACATATTACAAACCTCTTATCAGGGTATGGACAAAGTAAAGACTGCAAAACTGCAGATTCTTAGAAGAGATTTTGAAACCATGTCAATGAAAGACTCAGACACAGTAGATTCAATATACACCCATGTCATTGGACTGATAAATCATATTAAGTCTCATGGTTAAACCATAGAAGACAGAAAAGTTGTTGAGAAGGTACTTAGGAGTCTTCCTCCTAAGTTTGATACCCTTGTTGTGACTCTAGAAGAAAGAAAAGACTTGAGTCAGTCCAGTCTAGATGAATTGCACGCTTCTCTCATCAATCATGAACACATGTTGAATAGATCAAGTATGTCATTAGAGAATGCATTTTCCGCATGGTCATCTATAATTCGTGGAAGAGGAAGGGGGAGAGCTAACTCTAGAGACAGAGGAAGAATTTCTGACAGAAGTGGATGCAACAGAAATCCTAGAAATACTGGTGGAAGAGGTCAAAACCAAAGTACTAGCCAGTCAAGTTGTCAAAGAAATGACAAATCAAAGATTCAATGCCATTATTGTAAAAAGTATGTACATTATGCATATGAGTGCAGAAAGAGACAGTATAATCAGAACAAGCAAAGTCGATATCAGTCACACAACACAAATAACCAAACTCACCCTATGTTTATGGCGTGTGTTGTAACTGTTCGTAGCACAGTAGAAATTCCTAATATAGTATCATCAGTTGAATGCAATTTTTCTCAAGAAAGTCCATGTGATATATGGTACTTAGATTCAGGCTACAGTAACCACATGACAAGAAACATAGAACCATTTTCTAGTTTGGATGAGTTGTTCTAAACCAAGGTTACACTTGGAACATATATCTAAGTCATTATCTTAGGGAAAGGCAGTATAAACATTTTAACCGGACAAGGAGAACAAAAAGTTATGTCTGTTGTATATTATGTTTCTGTTCTAAATCATAATTTGATGAGTATAGGGAAACTATTACAAAAAGGATACAGAATCTACATGGAAGATAATCACTATGTGATCATGGATAAATGCCCAAGCAATATTCTTATTGCAAAAATACATATGACAAGTAACAGGATGTTCCCATTAACATTAAATCCAGTCAAGATGAAGAATACAACACAAACTGTTGGTAAAGGAAAAAGTGTGCAGTCAGACATTGCATTTACAACAAAAAGTGTGCATAGTTCTAAAGAAGAAAATAGTGCACACAATATCAAGAAAGGAGAAAATGGCGTAGTGATAAAGGTATCATTCCAATCTGAAATACATGATGATTCATGGTTATGGAATTTCATATTTGGACATTTAAACTTTAGAGGACTCAAGTTTCCACACACAAAGGATATGGTAGAAGGTTTTCCATTGATTGGAAAACTAGAAAGGATATGTGAAGGCTGTATATTTGGCAAGTAGCGCAGAGAATCATTTCCAGTTGGAAATTATTACAGATCAAAAGCTCCAATGGAAATAATACACTCAGACATTTGTGGACCAATCCAAACTCCATCTATAGGAGGCAGTACTTATTTTCCAACATTCATTGATGATTTCTCAAGAAAGACATGGATTTATTACCTAAAGCATAAATATGATGCATTGGGTTGTTTTCAGCAGTTTAAATCACTTGTGGAGAAAAATATTGGTTTTTTACATAAAGTGTCTAAGAACAGATAGAGGAGGATAATACATTTCAAGATAATTTAATAACTTTTGTAAAGTTCATGGCATCTACTGGAAATTTATCGTGTGATACACATGACAGCAGAATGGTGTCGTAGAGAGAAAGAACATAACCATGATGGAAATGGTGCGCAGTATGTTGACAGCCAAACATTTGTCAAATGAGTATTGGGATGAGGTACTAGTAACTGCAGTATACATCTTGAACAAATGTCCAACAAAGAGTGTGAAGAATAGAGTTCCTCAGGAATCCTAGATAGGTACAATGCATAATGTGGGGCACTTAAAAAAATTTCGTTGCGTCGCATATGCACATGTACTAGATGAACTAAGAAGGAAGCTATACAACAAGGGACAAAAATGTATATTTGTTGGGTATACTGAAGAAACAAAAGGATACAATATTTATGACCATGTCACAAGAAAAGTCATAATCAATCACGATGTTCAATTCATGGAGAATGAAGCATGGGATGGAAACATAGCAAAGACCGTAAAAATTATTGACTCAATGGAGCATGATGACATAGAAGATGAAATGGTTCAAACACCATGCACAAGTGAGTGCACAATCCCATCTACATCTGGCACTGCAAAACAAATTACCGTGCAAAGTACTCCAGTAAGAATAGTAGGTGCACAGTCTACACCTGGAGTGCAGTAAACACCAGCAAGCAATCCAAGAAGTTCTACATCTCCATATCCAAATTTAGCAAGTCTATTACCAAGAAAGAAAAGAATTATGTGCGACACTATAATGAAGATGTAGAAAATTCATTTTATGTTTTTGCTTTATTTTCACAAATAGATGATCCTTTAACCTTTGAAGAAGTTGTCAAAGAGGATGTATGAGCACAAGCCATGGATGAAGAAATTAGATGCATAGAGAACAATCAAACATGGAATTTGGTTGATGTACCTGAAGACAAGGATGTTATAAGCATCAAGTGAATTTATAAAACCAAGCAAGATGCAGAAGGAAATGTACATAAGTATAAGGTAAGATTATTTGCAAGAGGATTTACACAACAACCTGGAATTGATTACAATGAAACATTTGCACTAGTGTCTCGTATGGACACAATAAGAACCATGTTAGCTATTGTCACATAGTACAAATGGCCAGTTTATCATATGGATGTAAAGTCAACATTCTTGAATGGAAACTTAGAAGAAGAAGTATATGTGGAACAACCACAATGCTATGAAGTTCCAGGACAAGAAGACAAAGTATACATATTGAAGAGAGCATTGTATGGATTAAAGAAAGCTCTGAGATCTTGGTACAGTCGTATATATTCCTATCTCACATAGAATGGATTTCAGAGAAGTTAAAATGATCCAACATTAAACATCAAATCAAACCAACAAGGTAATGTGTTAATTGTTTGTTTATAGGTGGATGATTTGATATTTACGAGTGATTTTGGCATAGAAGAATTCAAGACATTCATTAAGGATGAATTTGAAATGATTGATTTGGGGCTTATGAGATATTTTCTAGGAATAGAAGTGCACCAGTCTAAAACTAGCATATTTATCTCACAGTCCAAGTATGCGCATGAAATATTGAAAAGATTCAATATGGTGAATTCAAAAGCAACACCAACACCTGTCATAATAGGATTGAAGCTAAGTAATGAAGATAAAGGGTCCAAAGTGGATCCCACACTGTTTAAAATACTGGTAGGAAGTCTTATGTATCTAACAATGACAAGACCTAACATTATGTATGGAGTGAGACTAATTTCAAGGTTCAAGGAAACTCCAAAAGAATCACATTGGAAGGCAGGAAAGAGAATCTTGAGATATGTGAATGGAACAAAAAAAAATGGTATTAAGTACTCCACTTCAGAATATTTCAGACTCACTGGATACATTGACAGTGATTTTGGAGGCAATATAGATGACAAAAAAAACACCTCAGGCTACACACTTCATTTTGGAACGGGTATGGTATCATGGGCATCAAGGAAGCAACCCATAGTGACACTTTCTTCAGCAGAAGTAGAGTATGTCGCAGCTACAAGCGCAACTTGTCAAGCGGTATTGATGAGAAGGATGTTAAAATATTTGTTGTAGGAACAACAAGAACCAACAACAACATTTTGTGACAAGAATTCAGCCATCATGTTATCAAAGAATCATGTGTTTCACAAGAAAACCAAGCACATTGATACAAGGTATCATTTCATCATAGAATTGGTGAACAAGAAAGAGATCTGTTTAGAATTTTGTAGGTCAAAAGAACAGGTCGTAGACATGTGTACAAAGGCTCTGGAAAGAGATGTATTTCAACATCTGAGCAGTATTATGGGAGTCCGCGCAGTAACAGATGAGTGACAGTAAAATGAAAACTTAATTTTTGATGTAATTTTATTTTGTAATCCCACCTACTTATAATTAAGGGGGAGTGCTGGAAATTGTCATTACAAGTCTGTGAGATCTTCACGTCTTCACCGATTTGTTTGTCTGTCATTTTTTCAGTATTTTTCCACTCAGCCGAAATGTCTGTCAGACAGTCAGACAGTCTGTAAGTGAAAAGTCACACATTAACTCAAAAGTCAGTAGGCAAGTAGGAAGCTATAAATGGAGCCGATCTTTATCTTCTCAGGTTGCTTTAAATGGTTGACGAGTCATTCAAATTAATGACAGTCTTTAATCTTGAGTCCGTCTTAGCTTCTGTAGGAAGTCTAAGTCAATGTCTATATAAGTCCGAGTCTTTTAGTTAGTCGATGATGCTAGAGAATGTTGAAGAGAAGCAGTTGATGCATAGAGAAGAAGTAGATAGGTAGAAAGAACCAACAATAGATGAAGAATTGACAAAAGAAGTCATTAGAGCCGAATCTCATATTTGTCATTGTATTTTGTATTCGTGCACAGTGTTGAAGTTCATTAATATCAGGCATTTGTGTATTGACAAGTTTTTGTCTTATTTCTTAGTTTATGTGCTAAGCATAGCACTATGATATTCCACATTTATAAATCATTTCACTAAACTGTGTGTATTCACAACATGAAACAAACTGAGTAGTATGTTCACTACACAGTGGTCTCGAGAAATATGTAGCATAGCTTGTTTGGTGCATAGTATTTGAAACTACGTTGCACAGAGTAGACTACACACACCATCAACCCATTTTAGTTGTTCCTGATACAACATACAATAAGAGAAGGAAATTCACTACAATGAATACAATAATTATTCATATTCAAAGTCATGGATTTGTAACCTACCAAATCATTTCCATCATTAGCGTTGGTCGAGGAGGGCCGAGAGAGCATTGGCAGCATGGGAGGATTCATGGTTTACAAATATTGGCCATAGACAGCATGGGAAAAACAAGGTTCTGAGTGAGAGAATCGACAACACTGGCAGAGTCTGTTGGGAGGAGTGATGGTTTGCAAATATTGTCCATAGAAAACAAGTGCAAAATAGGGTCGTCAGTGAGAGCATCAACGACACTGGCAGAGTCTGTTGGGTAGCAGAAGTGGAAGCAAAACATAGCATAAACAAGCAATAAACCAAGAACAACAATCACACAATTTAACACAATAATTTAAGTAGAAACCCAATATGGTAAAAACCATGGGGTAATGATAATCGATATTATTATTACTCAAGGGAGAATTACAATATCCAATCATAGGCATGGGAAATTAGTTGGTACTTTTTCAACAATCTCCACCTTGAAAAAAATTTACTTGATATATATGCCCAAATTTATTCATCGCTTTTCTTGCAAGCCAAGAGAAGCCAAACACCATCATGGTTGTGCAAATTCTCTAACAACAATGTTACATGAACACATATACACGATTCACTCCAGTATGGACCATTCTTCCTCCATCAGTAACATGTCTTATAAACCGATACACTTGTCCATTTTGATATGTTGGACTGTTAGTCAAATGCACAACACTTTGACCACCACAGAACACCTCATCTTGTACTTGTACAAACTTACCCAATAGATCCTTGCATTCTTGTAAGACATAACGTGAGGTAGGTCTCCTCTTGTCCAAATCTCATGAATCATAACCACAAACTAAATCATTGAAACCATTGTAGGTGATACTTGTGCTTATGTGTTTGAAGCACCCATTTCCATGCTCTTCACCTGGTTATGCCATGTTTCTACTAACAACACCAATTGCATGTGAAATGTTGACCATTTACCATCGCAATAATCAAAATTCCTACTACCATATAATATTTGAGACATATAAATTTTTTCTTCTTCATCATTTAGGACATAAACCTAAAGAAAACTTACAATGGAAATCCAAAGAGATTTTACCGATTTCATGTTATTCATATTGAATTTCCTGAGTATCTTCACCACATACTTCTGTTGTGATAACCAAGCTTACCATATTTCCTGTCTCTGTGTATTTCCATACCCAAGATTTATTTTGCTACTCCCAAATCCTTCATAACAAACGTCCTAACCAACTGAGCCAGCATGTTCATCTCAAACATGCTTCTGCATGCTACAAGCACAACATTTAACACCAAGATAATAAATATACCATAAACACGATGATTATACTCACTTCTTGTAAAAAAAATCTCACCATGAAAGAATCAAACATCTTGCACCATTTTCCTGGCATGCTTCAGGCCATTCAATGATTCTTGAGTTTGCAAACAAATCTTTTGTCATGATTCTGAACTAACCTTTCTGGTTGTTCCATATACATCCCATTTTCCAAAAAGATCCATGTAAAATAATTTTAACATCTAGTTGTACTAACTCAAGATCAAGTAACACAACTAGTGCTAACACAACATCAATAGAAACAAGCTTTTACCAATTGGTGAGAAACTTTCATGGAAATCAATACCTTCCAAATACCCTTAACTACCAGTCATGCTTTGAACCTTTCATATTTTACTATGTTTGATTTTATAATAGGAGATTCATCAAACACTACATATATTTCCATGATGATTTTGTGGGACGTAGGATCCCACATTATGCATCCCTTAAAATCATCACCATATCAAAGATCTACCTATTTGATCTAGGTCTTACATAGAATGTTGATAAACATCACAACCAAATAATTTCACATTTGAGTAATCACTGGATGACTTGTTCATACCTCTTCCAAAATATTCCAGTGTTTTCCAACAGATGGTTATCAAGTTACCAGATAACACAATCGCTTCTATCCACAACTATTGCTTCAACTCGACATTATTGAACATGCCTATTTGATCCTAGCTTCCTTGAAATACTTTCCAAGTTCCATGGATATGAGCCTACCTTCATCATATATTCTCAAACACTTGATTGACCTGCCAACACATCATCCTTTCCATAGACCCACCTTTCTAACCTGGACACACTACTCCACCTCAAACTTTGTATTCAAACAATTTTGACCAAATCCGGACAAACCAACCCAAGTGAACCTTTGTCACTCACCTCCAGGGAATTTACATTAGATTTTCAATGCTCCACCTTAACACAGACATTCCCTTGACCAAATTTGTCCAAGTCATCCAAGTGAGCCTTCACTGCTTACCTCTAGGCTCATTTACAATGGAGTTCACCAAGCCTTTTATAGGCTTCATTACATGCAATCCATGGACACAATACCATGGGATACCCGAAAAACCACATGCTTTGACCTAAACAACATATTTAAATCATTAACTCTTTCACTGAGTTAAGGATAACCCAATATATATCCCCCCTTCCCCCCCCACATTCAATCTACCTAAATCTATGTCTAGACTTTTCATAGGTGACCCAATAAACTAGGGGTACACATGCCTATCCAGGTCTTACAGACATTTGCCCATTTACATGCAATCAATTATTTTTACAACTCCAAAGTAAATAGCATTTGTTTTCTTTCACGGTGACTCGACCATCACCGCTCTTTATATTTCCTTGTTGTATGAGTAGATCCCGCATCTTGAGGTTCCATATCTCAAAGTTATTCTTGCCGCTAAATTTCTCCACCTCAAACTTAGAACTCTCCACTTTCTCCATTAGCACAAACCGCCCAAACCAATGCTTATAAAAGAACTCACCTTTTTAGAATGAAGAAACAATGATATAGATTCAAAGGTTAAAGACCCAAAAATATAAAATATTAATTGAAATATTTAATAAACAAATCATATAGGTTTCATATGTATGTTTAAAATTCTTGAAAATGTATATATATATATCCTCTTCAAAATAACTTTATATGGCATCCACCTTTTAACAATCCACCCATTTGTTTTTACCAAGGCGATTCTTTTAAGATATATATCCACTTAGTAAAATAAAAACTTTCATACCTTTATGTTTCTTATATTCTATGCATATCAAGTTTTGTGCATGTCAAACCAGAAAGGTCGCTTTCATACCTCTCTCGAGCTTTGTGCATATACCTTATGTTCAAAAAATTTCCACGGTGATCATTCCACGGGTATCGCTCCATAGGTTATTTCTTCTATCACACCTTCTGCACATGGTAAGGATCAACGAATACCACTCATGTTCCAACAAACAACTCTTAGATCGCCCAAATGCTCTGTGCATATGCCAAGGTCAATGTTCCTCCCAATAGGTGCCAGAAGCATTAGGGAAAAGAATAATGCCCTTGCAACAAGCTTGGATCTCGTCCTCACACACCAAATCTCATCCAACTCATCTCACCTTCTCTGATACCACTTGTTGGGCAGCGAAATAAAAACAAAGCATAAACAAACAATAAACCAAGAACAACAATCACACAATTTAACACAGTGATTTACGTGGAAACCCAATACGGGAAAAACCACGAGGCAATGATAATCGATATTCTTATTATTCAAGGGAGAATTACAATAGCCAATCACAGGCATACAACCATCCTTTCCTCACATACACACTACACTCCACTGAATTTCTCTCACTACATTGCACATTCACCTCTATGGGTATGCTCGTATATATAACATCTATCACACAGTTATGCTAACGGATCATAAATAGATCACATAGTTACACAACTTGTTCATTGTAGTGTGCATGCATGCACATTCTATTTTTAGTCGAAAAAGTTGCATGCATGAATCCACATGGGAAATTAGTTGGCACTTTTTCAACAGTCATGGTCTGCAAATCCTAGGCATCGAGAGTGCTAGAAAAGGAGGGCCGAGAGAGTTGGCCTAGTCTTTCACGGAGAGGATTCATATTGTCACCAAGGAGGAGAAATATCCATTGAGACTCTCTGTATCATCCATTGTTTTTTCAATTTCCTAAAGGCCACAAATAACACTTAGAGATGGAAATAGACGAATGTCAATTTCCACCCACCTGGTGTAAGGCAATTTTCAAAAACTTGGCCATAAAGGGTTTAATGGAGCTACTAAATAATGGTTAATGTAGAAACTTCCTAATACTTGGAAAACACATTAATGTAATAGTTGTATCATGTTGTTACTTTAACCAAAACAAATCTTTATAAAATCATATATATTGAAATAAATTAGATTTAGAATCTTCAAGCATATGCATAAAATCTAGAAAGTACAGAAGATACAGGGCATTCCCTAGAAATTAGATCTACATAGAATATGTAACTATACTATAATTTAAATAAACATCAATATATAATTAAATATTTGAATATAAAACACTTTTGAAATTTAGTTCATAGAAATTCAACGCTAAGCTAGTTGTACTTCAACTTTCACAAAGCAGTGTGAAATAAGATCCTACAAACTATTCTTCAATAATAGGAGGGAAATTATACCAAGGGTCGATTTTCCACCCAACCAATGCATCCACTGTTGTAGGAAAATTCCTCTGCGGACAGGTGCATTCCCTCTTGGATCTTAGACCCCTATGACAAAGATAGAAAAGTGCTAACTTTGAACACTGACTTTCCTTTAAACATATCTAAGATAAAAAATAGAGAAGAGGAAGGAGATATGAGTACCTTTTTACGAAGTTTTTCCTTTCCCAGTCCAAGTTGAACTTTATCTCCAAGTCCTTCAACGAGTCATGCAATCCAATGAACAACAAAGACAAAGCATACTTCCTATTCTACCATGATTAGTTTAAAACTAGATTCATCCAAAGAGACAAGCTCATGCAAATGTACACAATATTGAAGGAAACAAGTCAATAACATGTATTAATGAGAACAAAATAAGGTACTTACAAAGTGTAGATGCAGATGTAGTAGCCTCACCAAGCTCTCCTTGTCCAACCCCTTTCTCGAATTATCCACAATCAAAATGACAATACTTTTCACTGATTATTCTCCCCTTTTCACCATGAGGGTGCCTCCTTATATAGGCTTTGAGAGGCCTAACCATCTTATATTTTGTTGGGATAAGTTGAGGATCTTTCTCCATCAGTTATGGAACTCCCCTTAGATCTAGCCTTGGACTTGGATTCAAGCCAATCTAACTCGGATATTTCTCAGTTGACTTCAGAGATAAGGGGGATTTGTCCCTTGATTTTATCAACATATCGACGTTCCTTCAAAGTGGGCCACAGAGCATTGTAGTGCTCCTTGCTAAGAGGGAAAGGAGTGCTAGCTCTCTTTGCAAGTGGGCAGGGGAGCGCTAATCTCCAAAAATGATTTTATGATTGTAATTTCTCAAGGTAAAATTTTGTACTCTTCACCAAATGACAAATTTCCTCCTTTTAACCAGTCTTATAGGATATCTCAAGTGTTCCTATGATGTCATCCGCAATGTGACACAGGTGAGACGAAAGTATGATTTCTGTGACACTTGTGACAAAAGTGTGACACTTGCAAGAATGAAAATCAGACATCATCGAAGTGAGTAATTTTGATGTGTAACAGATTGCCCCCCAAAGTGTGAGGTCAGAAGATGGAAACTGAATACTTAAGTACTTTGTAGAATTTTCAAAGCAAGGGTATGGACTCAGAGAACCTGGTAGAAGTTGGGAACAACCATGAGACAAATGTTATGACATGTTTCAAACCCAAGGTAGGAATATCTATGCTTGAGTGATAAAATACTTTCAAGGTATGGCCACCATAAAACACACTGTAGATCCATAATCATATTGACTCAAAAAGTATAACCACCAAAGATACAATGTGGATCTACACCTTCATGACATGAATTGATCATAGCAATGAGAATTACACAGTGGATCTACGAGATGACAAAACATAGCCAGGAACCAATACAAAGTGGATCTATGTGACAATATATATATCAATATTCTCAAAAGAAACTCCTTCACAACCTGGGTAAAGTATATATCAGAGTGAATACTCAACCCAAGGTCTTCTTACCATTCCCGATGTGGCAAGAATCTAACCATGTGAATAGATTTCTTGATGTCGAACATGGTAGAAAACAACTTGATTATTGGTCAATAAGGTAAATTGTTAACAAGTGAGAGGGGAATCACCATTGATGTCAATGACTCCCAAGATACCCTAGTACAATCCATCGAATGTGAATAGACGATTCGAAGTCGAACATTCATGGAATCATCCGATTAGAGGTCAATGATGTAAACCCACTATCAAAAGCGAGGAGGCATGCCATTGAGCTGTGCAGATCCAAAGGTACTAACTGGTTTCTAATTTTAATTCTTAGATGATGTGTTGAAGTCAAAAGGAAAAGACTCATCGAATGAGGGCCTTGATGTATCCCCCATCAACGACACGAAACTTACATAGATATGTAAGTTGGTGGATCAAAAATGAGAATGGGCTGACATGGGTATTGAAACTAGAAATTTGTGATGGTTGACTCTCGAGGTAGATACTTGCCTTGAACACTAAGGTACAACAACAGAAACACGACATGGACCAAAACATGATGCAGTGGATATTGTGAATTTCATCGGGTGACCCAAAAGAGTAAAGGAACTCAAAGGATTGGTTTGATGCAGAGATTCAACGGGTTAAAATGTATGTGAAAACAATGTGTCGTGTTCAAGGGCGACTGTAAGAGTGACCTATGATGTTTCCAAAAACCGTTTGGCTTGCCTCCTTCAATTTTTTCCCCCATCCAGATAGATGAGTACCTATTTTTATTTTAACGAGCTTGAGGAGGATAACACATGCTTGATATAACTCACCTTCAGTAATTTCCTCTTATTTTGTTTAACGAACCTAAAGCAGTAAGGGTTTGGTCCCATGTGGGCCCTTCAATGTGTGATTTTTTAACAAGTCCAAAGAAGGAAAACTCGATTGTTTTTCATTTTTAGAGAGTTTGAAAATAACTTAAAGGTGACTCTAGTGGGTTCCTTTTTCGTATATCCATGTGAATCCAGAAAAGAGATAAAAGTCTACTCGATTGCATTCTCATGTTTTTTCGAGCGTGAGAAGGAACTAAGACTATGCTCGTTGATGTGACAAGGTTAAATCGAACAATACCACTTCAAAACTTATGAGTGATGACAAATCTGTATTCTAGGGCATTAATAATATCTCCAAAATGATTTTAAAACCCAAAATAGACTATAGGTTAGAAAAAAATGAAGTCTATATCAATGAAATAGGTTTAAAAAATGTTCTTACCATTTCAATTATGCCAAAAACTTATAGGAATGGTGAAATTGACTTTGGAGAGCGATTTTTGAAGTCATTGCCGTTGGAGCTACAGTTAGCCAATTCTTCTTTCGTGCATATCAGGTTGATCCTTAACACCTTCCAATCATTTTACATGGTTTAAAAACTTATTTTAGGTAATTGTTTGTTTCATTTTTTATGCCCTAGAGAGCCCCAGGCGCCTAAAAAGATTGGCGCTCCCTCAAAGGGCTGAGGGGAGATTTTCCCATGATTTCGATGCTCTGGTGTGCACTCTAGGGGGGTGTTAGTACTATTTATGTGCAATTAGGGGAGTGCTGGCACAGAAAGAAAAAATGAATTGATTTTTTAAGTCAACTTTACCCAAAAAATTGTTATAATGAGATGACTAATGGCACTTAACTGATTGTGCTTTTAGTTTTCACTGGTAAAAATCCATGATTGAGTGGAACGAGCATGAGCACGAGATCAATGACCTAGACACATTACAAAACCCCCAAGCGAGGGCTGCATTGAGGAATTGCGGCCTCCTCAAGTATTTTAAACTATAGAAGATGAAGAAATAAGTCCTTTTACTTGAGTACATGATTGGGTTATGGAATATTGCAGAACAGGGATTCCAAATTGGGCTGCAAATTCTCAACATTGAGTTAGAGGACATCTATTTTTTGACCGACCTCTCAAAGAGAGGGGCCCCCATTATCTTATCTAGACATCGTGTAGTTCCAATGCCTGTCGAAGAGTATGTGGAAAATCATTGTATTACAGGATCATGATTGGTTGGAGGTCGAATCGTGATAAAAAAATGTTAGGGATTTGCCTCTTCAATCCATATTATTTGCCATCACAAATTTGATAGGTAGTACCAATGCACACTTGGATTCGAGATCGCAGATGGCCTATGATTTACAATGTGTGGAGCCAACTTTGTTTAACTGGAGCGCATCTTTCCTTCACAATGTGAAGGATCAGATTTCAAGATGCAAGATGGGGCAATAGAAACAATTTGGGTACAGTTCATTTTTGGTTTCGTTCTTCTTAGAGCGAATTCCACATATGCAACCACAGATTGCATTGGCGGTACGACCGGTAGGTGAACCACGCATGGAACGTTGGACGAGTTTGTCCCCAAGGCTAGGAACCGACTCAGAATTCAAATTCACAAGTGACTTATTTGCTTGGCTAAGACACCAATTGATTGTCATTAAGGACTTTCCATACGTCAGGGTAGATTTTTGGGGTATCATGGACCTAGTTCTTCTAGATGGAATAGAGTGGGATGCGTTAGGTATGAAACCAAATACCTTGTCAAGTGTTTTTTTATTTTAAAGTTTATATTATTTTTGTGTGTACTTAGAGGGGCTTTTAACAGATGTATTGTTTCATCATGCAAATAGAGGAGCAACATGTCTGGCAGATATTCCGACACTGGGGCATTGTGGAGACACACAAATAGTTGTGGAGCATGAGGTAGCAGTGGGGGGTCTCCGGGAGGTTGAGAGAAACCTCTGTGGTCTAATGATGGGTGTCCCTCCCCTTGAGAGGCATGATGTACCCTTGAATTTATAGAGACATATAGTAGGAGTTCCCGAGAGTCTGAACTACCTCCTTAGATGAGTGGCTCGTGTAGTAGTGTTCTACTCAAAGCACAACATGGTGCAGGAGGATTAGGATCCTCTTGATATTTTTTGTAGATTGTATGATGATATTATGGGCATGAGGACCCAAATTTTTCCCTTCTATAAACATTTTTTGATGTAACCAAACATTTTCTATCACACAGTATATATATACAGATATATGAGTTTTTGTGGTGCCAAATGATCTTTGCAAATGATGATGTCTTTATGTGATGTGTTTTATATGCTTTCTTTTCTTTATAAAAAATTCATCTATGCACGAGATACCGATCCATAATATAATTTGCTAGCGAATCCAAAGCTGTGTTGAGTCCTCTTGGTATGTGTCTGTACTCTATAAATTCAAACATTCTTTCAGGCCGAAAAACTCGTAGGTGGAGATGAAATAGGATAGGATTGTGAATGGCGTAGACCCGATTAAGCTGACAGACCATGAGTTGAGAGTCTAGGTTAATGATTATATGAGATATACCTAGGGAGGAGGCCTCGATTAAAAGTCCAATGATAGCATGATATTCTACCATGTTGTCGGTTGTAGATCCTAGGAAAATGCCTCATAAACACACTAACTCATCAAAGTGGTAAATGACCCAAGTTGCAGAAGCAATGTTTTCAGTGTGTCGACTAGCACCATCTGCAAACCTGAAAAAGATAGGAAAGGAATATGCCATTTGTGCACGCAATCACAAGACAAAGTATAAGTGGCTAAGAAAAAACTCGTACACGCAAGAGAAAAATATACACCAAAACTAAAGTACAATAGTGTACAAAGCATTCAAACTACATGTTCTATGCATATTACTTTTTAAGGTAAAGCCCATTCTGGGGTTCACCAAGAGAGACTCCATTGTAGTCAACTAGATGGTAGGCACATATATTTAGTACATGTTTCACAATGTAAGGACCATGCCACAGAGGTTCTAACTTTCATGTCCCTAACGTATCGTGAGCCTAGTCATAAACGAGGACTAGGTATCCTTCTACGAAAGTACGAGGATGGACAAATTTGTCATATTGAGTCTTGATTCATTTTTTATATGTGTCATTAAGGAGAGAAACATTGCGACGTGTCTCATCCAACCTAGTCAGATATAGGAAAAGTTCTTCTTCAACAGAAGTGTGAGGCAAGAGTTCTATTGTGAGTTTCAATGAAGGAATTTCACACTCAATTGGTAATACTTCTTCTATGCCATATACTAACTAGAAAGGAGTGAATCCAGTAGTAGTTTTCATTGAGGTGTGGTAAGCTCAGAAAGAAGAGAAAAGTTTTAAATGCCAAGATGTTTTGTTTTCCCCCACCATGTGTTGAATCATGGTTTTAAGGACCTTGTTGATAGCTTCAACATGTTTGTTTGCTTGAGGATAGTAAGGGGATGAATTCTCATGGAGAAAACCCAACTTGGCATGTAACCCACTCATCATCTGGTTTTGAAAGTGTGACCCGTGATCAGTGACAATGGCTTGTGGAACACCAAAGAAAGTGATGATGTGGTTGAAGATAAAAAGATTTACGGTACGACCATCATTAAGAAAAGTAGGCATAGCCTCAGCCCATTTTGTGAAGTAATCAATGGAAACGATGATATGATCGTGCCCTCGGGATGAGGTAGGCTTGCACTACATAAAATCAATGCCCCATTTTGAAAAGGGGTCGATGGAAACAACAAGATGCAGAGGAGCAAGGTGGGTGTGTGCCTTTTTATGAAAAAATTGGCAGGGTGGGCATTTTCTGACAGCCTCAATACAATCTTTGAAAATAGAGGGCCAAAAGTAACCGGAAAGTAAAATTTTTTGAGTTGTAGCCATCCCAGAAAGGTGACCTCCACATGCTCCAAGATGATAGTCATTAAGGACACGTATAGCCTCATCACGAGTTAAACAACATTGTAGGATAGTGTCAATACCACAACAATACAAAGTGTCAATGATGATAAGGTAGCATTTAGAGTGGTGACGAATACGACAATGTTCTTCATGGGAGATATCAGGCTGAAAATGTTGGTTTTGAAGATAAAGAAGGATATATCCATACGAAGTATCCGATGTGCTAATGAGGAATAAAGATTCATCAAGGAGAGAATATCTAGGCTCAGTATCTTCATCAACATGGGGAAGATCGCATATAAGTTCCGCAAACACCAAGGATTTTTTGGCTTTGGACTTGGCAAACTTGAGATCGAATTCTTGAAGAACAATGATCCACTTGGAATATTTTCCCCCAAGGATTTGACGTGTCAGAATATGATACATGGAGTTTGAGTCCGCAATGACCGCGGTGGTGCATAACAAGATGTAATGGAAAAATATCTGGACAACAATGACGGCTTCCAAAGACAACTTTTCAACATGTGAATATCGAAGCTCGGAACTGGATAGGCTCTTGCTTAGATAGTATATGACATGTTCTTCACCGTTAAATTCCTCTTGAACTAACACCATAGCGATAGTGGAAGAAGAGGTTTCCAAGTAAAGGATTTATACATGTGCATGATTAAGGGGATGCAACAAAGGTGTATTGGTCAATGCATGCTTAAGAGCATCAAAAGATCGTTGAGCAGTGTCATCCCAAATGAAATGAGTGTCTTTCTGTAATAATTGCATAAATCCTTTTGTAATCTCGGCATAGTTACATATGAAACGATGAAGAAAGTTTTCTTTCCCCTGCAAACTTTGTAGTTGTTCAGATTATTAGGCAGAGGTAAAGCAAGGATAGATTTAATATTTAATGGATCCACTTGAATCCCATCTTTGGAGACAATGAAACCAAGGAGTCAACCTAATTCGACAACAAAGATGAACTTGTGTGGGTTCAAACGAATACGATAGAACCAACATCGAAGAAAAATATCCCATAGATGACCAATATGGTCTGATCGACTGTATGAATGGGCAGGTAAATCATCGAGGTAAGGTTCTGCAATATGTTTGAAATCGTGGAAAGAATATGACATGGCCTGCTGGAAAGTAGAACCAACATTTTTTAGACCAAATGGTAGTTTTTGATAGGCGAAGTTTCCCCACGGGTAGATGAAGGTTGTATTATGTTGATAAGTGGGTAGAATGTCAATCTAGTTGTATCCTGAGAATCCAACCATGAAATAGAAAATAACATTTCCAGTGCAATTATCAATGATTTGGTCGATGAAGGGTGTAGGGTAATTGTCTTTTGGACAAGCCTTGTTTAGATCTCGATAATCAATGCAAACACAAATGGTCCCTTTTTTCTTAGTGACCGGAACAATGTCAGAAACCCATTCTGTCAAGGGGATAGGATAGATAAAGCTAGATTTTAATAGTTTATCAACTTCTTCTTTTATGGCCTGTTGACGGGCGAAAATGACCGTCTGTCAACTGGAAGAACGAATCCGGTCCAGGTTTGTCTGAATAACCCAAGACGTTTGGTATAACTCATTCTAACAGGTTTAATGGCTCTGTTGGCCAATCTAAAAGTCCTAGAAGAAACAAATAAAATAAATAAAAGAGCTGAAATAATTAACTAATTAATAAACACTATATATATATATGTACATATGTTCTAATGTAACTGTAGTAGTTGTATTTAAGCAGAAGATATACAAGTCTCGTTTATTTACATGATTTACAATATGCAAGTTTTAATCGAAACTTATGAAAATCAATGTGAAAAATGATTGCTTCTAGGAAGCAGATAAAGAAAGCACATAAAAATATGTATTGTTTTTCTTTTATAAATTTAAAGAATCTTGCAAAACAAATGTTAATGAAACATGAACATGTAGATAGTCAAAGATGAACCATACATTCTAGTTTCAGTGATATGTAAATGACAGAAAAGGAAACAAAAACATAAACCTGTGATCTCATAATTATACATGATTACAACAAGATAAATCTGGAAGCAATCTATGCATTTTATCATTCAATTTAAAACTCAAAGATAAATCCCATTATTTAAATCAAATATATGATCACATCATTTTTGTTTTGATGAAGCAAATGATAGAGTGTATTTATAATATAAACCTCCTACACATCACAGATCATTTAATCTAAAGATATCAAACCTGCACATGTAACAGGGTTAAAAAAAACATAAATAACAACATTATAAACAAGAGGCTAAAGCCAAAATGCATATATGTCGTTCTATTAAGTTTTTGGAATCACTTGTACATTTTGTAGTCCTGGAAGAAATGTTTTGGACAATAGACTTTAAAGATTGGAAAAATTAATACATAAATGATAATAATTAACCATGTATTGATAAAAAAGACTAAAGCTATTTAAATCAATGCATAATCAATTATTCAAAGAATATGAATATATTATAATGAAAATAAAACCATTTTACTTACAGGACAAAAGTCATTAAGCAACCTGGAATTCCATATTCTTCTTTGAAAATATTTGTCCATTCTCCCAAAGATCCCAACCATCCATTACTCCATTTGAAAAGAAATAAAAAGTTTACAAAAGAAGTAATATACAAAAGAGAAAGGATTAAAATCATCCTCTCCAATTCTTGCATCCCCTTGGCTCTGATCTTTCTCATATATTTATAAAAATAAATGAGCAGTCTGAGCGTCACTATTAATTTTCGCCACCTGAAACTTTCCTCTAAAAGAGACCCAAATATCTCTCAAATCGTGCATTTTTTTGGGAAAATCCCTATGAGGAAGGTAAATGGTTCCATTTTGGTTCTGGGTTTTCAACCATTTCTTCAAATTCCTCATGGTTTGGCTGCAATCAGTTCTGCAAAATCATTTGTCTGATCTTGACGCCTTTCCAAATTTTATCTGTTGTTGCTCATAAATTTTTTTGTAGCAATCCAAAATTATTTTTGGATCAATCATGTTGAACGTATTTGGATAATAAAATCAATCCATGATCAGATCCGTATCAAATATTTGATAATAGAAACCTATGAAACAAAAAAAAAAACTAAATTAATAACCTAAAAATTATGAATAAAACAAAAATCTAGAAAAATAAAAAATGAATTTAAACTAACTATAAGTTCTAAACAAACATTGTTTATATTTTCCTTTCAATTATGATCTTAATTCTAGAAGGTTCAAGCTAATGAAGAAAAAATATTAATTTTAGTTTTTAACAAAATCAAACGAATGATAGATAATTCTTTGATTATTATTATTTTGAAATGAGATGCAAATTGAAAAAAGAATTTAATTAATTAACATCACCAAATGATTTCATGAAAATGAGAAACCAACCAAGATATTATTTGATGAAGTATTGAACACATTA